>JARHVA010011130.1:0-89761 GCA_037957365.1 Torreya grandis
AGTGAGTTTAGTTGTTACATTTTTGGATACTTAATCTCTCACAATATAATGTACCTCCTTTGTAGTTTTTAGCTAATGGACTAATACGAAACTCACTCTTGATTTTCATTTCTCTCACCTATATGGTTTCATACATTTTTTGGATGGTAAGAGTTCTTGGAGTAATATGTTAGTGCATCATATCTATGACTTGATATTCATTTTTTTATTTCTAGAATCTTCAATGAGATCTTTCTTACATCTATTCTTGTTGGGTTTCATGATTTTTAATGGTTTCATAGGTTTGGTGGGAATTCATGAAAATACATTAAAAATATATATTTTAAGTATCCAATTGAAAAATAGATAGCACCATCATATTTTGAAGGCATCAAAACTAAAAAATTGGTTATAAATATGATCTATATTCATGACAACCATTTTGACCATTTTTTAAGGATTTCAATGCTTTTTAGGTGATTTCATGCATATCCGTACAGTGAGGTTTGAAAATCATGAAAATATTTTTTGTTTTTCTAAGTTATCAAGTGGGCCTTTTCTAGTTTTTAAAGGAGTTTTAACAAATATATAGATTTTTGGGTTTCTAGGTTTGTTAGAGTTTTTAACCCTTAAAGGTAGTTTTGGTGCTTTTTCATATTTGGTTAGACTTTTGATGGTGGTAAAATAGGGTTGGGAAAAAATTATACCCTTAATATAATTTCAACCATCTATCTACAAGTTCATTGGAACCTGACACCCCTATGAACAAGCCAAATAGATCCTGACATCCCTATCAGAAGTGCAAGATGTTCATGTCTTTGATTACTATGATAGTGATGAATATAAGACCAATATATTTTATGTTATATATGATAACATTTTACAATTTAATTTCAATCCTTTTGAGGAATATTTAGCTCATACACTATTTATATCTATACTTCTAGGAGTTTATCAAGATAATTTTATGGAAATTAATGTACATAAATTTATTTTAAACTATAAAAAACCTCTTTTCATGTGTATGTGTTAGAATAAGAACCATTATGGGGTGGGGGGGATGAATTAGTGTCATAAAAATATCCTTTCTTTCAACTTAACATGATTAACCTTTCAAACCAATATAGTGATCAAGCAATGCATAGAGAAGCAATCACATAAACATGAATCAAGATATAAACACATGAACACAAGAGAGATATGTGGGAAACCATCATGGGGAATAAAATAAATTTAAAAATAACTTTTAATACATTCCTATAAAACCATGAATCATGATTTAGTGAGGTACCAACACCACAAAGGACACCAACCCTTCACTAGTCAAGCACCAACTCAACTAGTCCTTTAGCAAGCTCCAAATTGAAAGGAGGGACCAAACCCATAAGTGACTCAAAAACAACTTATGTGTCAGTATGCGTGAACACCAGAAGAATACAGTTGATTACCAAACCAAGCAACTAAATATGTAGAAATAACTAGAATCAACAAGTAACTAGAATTCAGAAATAACACATGATATGAGAGACAATACACAACTTGTATTAAAACTCTTGAAGAAAAGAATACAATAAAGAAGATGCCACTTCTTCTCCACCACCTCTTCAGAGGCTTCCCACACCTCAAGTGAACAATAATTCTCTTCTCAAAGCTCTCTCTCTTAGGTCCCAACACACAACTCAAACACAGAGTTGGTGTTCACCTCCAGTGCTCCACACACACCACAAGTGCTCCACGCACTCCACAAGTACTCAAGGTACTTCAAGTATATCTCCCATGAACCTGCAACAACCTGCAATTCAACAGACCATACTTATGGAAGGAACTCCCTTGCCTTCCTCTTTGCTCTATCCGAGTACACACCTGTACTCCAAGTAGATCATGCCTGATTCTGCTCCCTGTTGTGTTGTTGTCCTATCTGATCTTACACACCTAAAAATCAACCTAGTTCTGCACACCTGTGAACCTTGACCTTGCACACACATACACCTGTAGATCAATGATCTTACTTACCATGTAGATCTCCTATAAAGGCCATGCTTACCTGATGACCAAGATCATACATACATGAAGAACCCTGCTGATTCTCCAATCCAGCACCTACACCTAGTACTATGGCACTAGGAGGAACACACCATAGCTCACCTCACACACATAAGGAGCTTATAATATTGCTCTCTTACTCTCTAGCACAAGTTTACAATACAACCATGAGTCTATTATATAGATCTCATCCAAACAATAATTAGACATCTAATTACAATAATTAGATCCGCAACTCTCAGTCTAAAAATAGCTCTCATCATGCAAACACTTGGTTCATTAGCTAACTGCCCATAATAAACTCACAGTCAAACTACACAGGCGACCAATGTCGGTCCCTGTCCGCCTAGGGGTCACCGACACCGGTCGATCTCTGATTGACGTCAGTTGCCTTCTTGTCTAATCCTGCCGACGTCAGTTGGCTAGACCAACACCGGTGTCTGTGACACTCCGCAACTCATCTACAACCTCCTCCATGTCTGCATTAGTGAAGCTTTTAGCTCCACAACCTAAAAATCTCCCACTTGGAGATAAACAGCTACAATGTACCTGTACCTGTACTCTATCTAATTTGTTTCCTGGTTTGTATCCCTCTTCAAGCTCAATCATGAAGACAACCCACCACACACTGTGATGTACCTCCTATCATCTGAGTACCCTGCCACATTCGAACCTACAAACACATGTAATGAAGTCCTGACCCTGCATGTATACCTGCTGCTGGTCCCTCTCAAATACTTGAGAACCCACTTCCCCGAATTGGCTCCTAACTCTCTGACAACTCCCACTGCATGGGAATACTCAGGTCTATACCAGACCTCATGTGATTTCAGACACTGTACATGTCCAGCCCTTAGTGTGCTCCGACTCTGCATCCTAAACCTCACCAACACCTGATTCACATCAGCTCCCACTGGAAACAAAATCAACCTGTGATCTCCATGTCTCCCATGCCAAAGAATTTCCCTACTCCAAATTCTTCATAGCAAAACACTGAACTAATCTTACCCTTAGCTTAGCAAAACCCTGTATGTACAATCCTGCTAGCAAACATACCATCCACATACAGCAACATAATGATGTCATGACTCATCATCCACCTAGTAAGGCAAACCACAGTAGTTACCTGACATTGACTGAAACCACGCTTCGTCCTCCACCTATCAAAACCTGTACCACTGTCCTGCAGCTCCTCAAGACCATATACCTGGTCTTCCGTCTCACGTGTTCGTTCACTCTATTCTTCAACTAAGGAATCCATTCATCTCTATGCTTTCATACCTGCTGGCAACCCTACCAAAACTTGTGTTTGGTTCTTCATCATATCCCTGCCATGCTCTCACCTGTTTCTTGGATCCTTCCTACTCTACAATCAGCAACGAGTATAAAGAAGAGGAACAACAAATTTGAGGACCTACTTACGTCTTTAGTCCTCCATATGGGTTTTTAAGACTCCTTGACAACGTGTGTCCACCCAAAATCTATTACAGTGACTGACCTCGGTCACTCCATAGTCTGCATCCGACCGATGTCAGTTTCCATGCATCTGTCCCTGACTACCAACCCTACCGACGTCAGTGTCCCTGTTGTCGACGTCGGTCCTCCTGACCGACGTCAATCTTACCTACTGCCTGACATTACCGGCTTCGGTCTGCACATGACCGACATCGGCACCTATCTGTTCGACACCGGTTCCTCCTGACCGACATCGGTACCTGTGTTCACCTGTGAGTGATGACTTTTTACCTGTGAGCTCCTTTGAATCAAACCCCATGTCCAAACTACCCTGCTCAGAAGTATCCAGCCCCATCCACTGGTCTCTGTCTGCCATCACCTCCAAGAACACCAAGGCTTTCCAATTCTTAAGCCTGTCAAATATATCTGTCTTCTGCTTAAGAACATGCATCTCTTTCCTACTCATGTGACCAAGCCTACGAAGCCACGTCTCTGCAACAAAAGAAGAATCAATAATATAAACAAGTAGATAAAGAGTACCTATTTTCTTACCACCAGCTAATTCAAGTGCATCCGCTGTGAGAGTTCTTGTGCATCTCTCATCACCCAATCTTTTTGAAGAAATTAGCCATATCTCCAAACCTGGGACCTGCATGACCTTCATCAACACCTGTGTGTTGGCCGCCTGCAATTTTAGCTTCACTTCCCCTTTGCCAAATCTTTGGCAAGGCTCACCAGCTCCTCTACCTGGGGCTACATGGAAAGAGGCAACTGAATCTATTATCCAAGATTCAACTTTATCCAAGAAACCTCCATAAGCATCCTGTGCAACAACCCCTGCAACATTTGCTTCTTCAGTTCCTTCATGCTGATCTGCTACCAACCAACAATAATCTTTTACCTGCTCTTTCTTTCCATGGGACCGTAAGTGACCATCTGTGCTTTTCAACTCCTCCATTCTTAGCTTACTTTCATTTGTCATTGCTCTACTCCCACTCAATCAGAAACCCCTGAGAGTGACCTGTAACCAAACACAAAACCTGCTTCCTGCAACCTTAGCTCTGATACCACTTGTCAGTATGCGTGAACACTGGAAGCATACAGTTGATTACCAAACCAAGCAACTAAATATGCAGAAATAACCAGAATCAACAAGTAACTAGAATTCAGAAATAACACTTGATATGAGAGACAATACACAACTTGTATTAAAAATCTTGAAGAAAAGAATACAATAAAGAAGATGCCACTTCTTCTCCACCACCTCTTCAGAGGCTTCCCACACCTCAAGTGAATAGTAATTCTCTCCTCAAAGCTCTCTCTCTTAGGTCCCAACACACAACTCAAACACAGAGCTGGTGTTCACCTCCAGTGCTCCATGCACACCACAAGTGCTCCATGCACTCCATAAGTACTCAAGGTACTTCAAGTAGATCTCCCATGAACCTGCAACAACCTGAAATTCAACAGACCATACTTATGGAAGGAACTCCCTTGCCTTCCTCTTTGCTCTATCCAAGTACACACCTGTACTCCAAGTAGATCCCGCCTGATTTTGCTCCCTATTGTGTTGCTATCCTATCTAATCTTGCACACCTGCAAATCAACCTGGTTCTACACACCTGTGAACCTTGACCTTGCACACACATACACCTGCAAATCAATGATCTTACTTACCATGCAGATCTCCTATAAAGGCCATGCTCACCTAATGACCAAGATCATACATACATGAAGAACCCTGCTGATTCTCCAATCCAGCACCTACACCTGTTACTGTGGCACTAGGAGGAACGCACCATAGCTCACCTCACACACAGAAGGAACTTATAATATTGCTCTCTTACTCTCTAGCACAAGTTTACAATACAACCATGAGTCTATTATATATATCTCATCCAAACAATAATTAGACATCTAATTACAATAATTAGATCCGCAGCTCTCAGTCTAAAAATAGCTCTCATCATGCAAACACTTGGTTCGTTAGCTAATTGCCCATAATAAACTCGCATTCGAACCACACAGGTGACCGACGTTGGTCCCTGTCCACCTGGGGGTCACCGACGCCGGCCGATCTCTAACCGATGTCGGTTGCCTTCTTGTCTAATCCTGTCGATGTCAGTTGGCCAGACCAACGCCGGTGTCTGTGACACTTCGTAACTCATCTGCAACCTCCTCCATGTCTGCATCAGTGAAGCTTTTAGCTCCACAACCTAACATTATGAAATTCAAGGAAACTTATAAAATAAAAAACCTATAAGATAAATATAACTCCCTCTTGACTAAGCACCAAATTAGCCAAGATAGACTTGATCATGTTCACAACACCTTATTGCTCGATCAATAGATGGTGACCTATTTCTCAAATATCTATCTAATATATACAATATCATACATCAATAATTAATATATGATGTAAATTTTATGGTCTCTAAATCAACACAATATCAATCCTTCAACACTCTCAAACTACCTCTTTAAACAAGCAAATTTGCCCTTCTTATACTTCAATAAAACAACCCTTATATGGCTTGATTAGGTCATATGACCTTGTTCATCATAATCAAATTTTTTTATGGATGTTCATGTTTTATCCTTTAATACCATTTTAATTTCTACATGACATCCTTATTCTCTTCAAGGTGCTCTTTTATTCTCCTGCACTCTCTTTTACTTAACTAGCCTAAATAGGACTATTATGTCTTGTACTTATACTAATCATTAGATCACTCACACTCTTAATTGGAAAATAAATTAATCCATTAGGTTGAGAATAGACAAATGTATTATGAAATTTTACATATAATGATTAATCAAAATGAAAACACTATTAGGTCATCCAAACTCACTCAAACTTCTTTCTTATTTTAGGCCAACTTAGAGACTTAATGCATTAGGTCTATCTTCTCCATGGACTAACTTGAAACACTATGGCCTGGATTTCCCTCATAAAAGACCTTAAAAATTCAAATCACTTATATTAAAACCTCATATAACCTCCTCCATGCTCAATAATACACAAATCATTCACTCACCTCATGATATCTTGATTAGGCCTTAAAGACTTATTACACCTAATTACTGCAAACACACTATCTTTGAAGATGATGCTCAAACCACCTATAGAAACACATTCCAAGAATAATAAAAATATGGATGGAAAATTCATGTCATTAGGGTCATCATCAAAATCATCATACTCCATCAATCAATCTTTAAAGACTCAAAAACACCTCCACAAAAGGCTCACTCTGATCTGCTAGAAAGATCCAAAACATAGTCAAGAACCTTTGACCACTAACATAGAAATTAAATTTAAAACACTCAAGATGCATGTATAATATATAATTTTATCCTTAAAATATAAACACATGATCTAGAAAATTCCAAACTGGGCATAATGACATAGGAACATCAATCTCACTCATACACAAAAAGCTACCAAAGACCCTAAAAACACAACCTGATGAGAGCTATTTTTAAGTATTTTAACGAAACTTAAAATAATTATTATGAAAATTAATATTTAATATGCAACATTTATATCATCATAGAATAATTATATCATTATTTTTGGTGTCAACCATTGGTCTTGTAGGCCCATTTGATAAGCTTCTTTTTCATTCTTACACAACTAAATACACCATTTTAGATTCCATATTTCAACTTCATATACTTAATTTAAAAATTATATAAATAATTTATAAGTCATATAGTTCCTAAAAACATCAAAAATTACACTAAATACATTAAATCCTATCATCGAATCCAAAAATATTCACTATGTCATGCATACCCAAATCTACCATTCTACATTGAGAACTAGTCAAGGTGAACTTGCATTCCAAAACTTATGTAGACACTTATAAGGAGTATTAAGGAATTATTATGATCATTATATATATTTATAACATTTCCAAACACACATAGAAACACACACACACACACACACACACACACACACACACACACACACACACACACACACACACACACACACACACACACACACACACACACACACACACACACACACACACACACACACAAACACACAAAAAAACACACACACACACATACATACAAAACATACAAAAAATATGTAAATATTTTATGTCTTGAACAAACAAATCATACAATTGTATCCATTACTAATCCATGGCAACATATCCCTATTCTCATTCTCATTTTCCCCTAGTTTTTCTCACTATTATCCTCACTAGGATTTTCAGCGATAGGTAATATTTCATGACAAATTAGCCTATTTTATATATAAAACTTTATTAGGACACACATAAACATTAATTATAATTCAAAAGCTTAAAAATAATTAATTCTAAAATTTTGACTCAGTCAACCCTGCCTACTATATCAATTGTTTAAGAAATAAGGGTTTTCATATAGCTTTCACTCACTCATATAAGAGATCAATTCCACTTGGAGGTACCTAGGAGAGTCTTATACATTATAAAAACATCAAAATAGGTCAACCAATCAATCTGAGCCATTTCTAACAAGGTCTTTCATATTAGGTCATTATGAGGGTTTTAGACTAGTTTTCATTTTTAAAATTTGTTCATATAACTCTATTGCTAAAATCAACTCATAATTATTTTAAAACAATGCCAAGATCCTTTTACATCTCTCCTAAAGAGATTATCTTCCCATTAAGTAGTCATATGTGCCAACAAGCATCAAAGGTTCCTTCTTGGGTCTTCATCTCTTCATTTTGGAACATGAGAGACCTAAAGATCCACTTTTCATGATTTCTTATTCAACTCAAGATCTAAAACTTAATGATATCTACATTTTTTTGAAATAACACTTGAACTCAAGCTTTCTTTGGTATCAATGAACTTAGGCATATGTCATTAAATACAACTCTCACCTTACTAATCCTTCCCAGTGTCAATGATAATACACAAACACATGACATAAATGAAAAATTTCAATAAAATCCCCCTCTATCATTGATGGTGAACCACAAATAAAATAATCCTTGTCAAAATAAACTACTCTCAATAAGATGCTTCTTTCTCTAATTGAATAGTTTCATCAATATCTTTCTTCCATAGGAACTTTGACCATAAATAACTTTCTCCCCATTTGACATTAATTACAAGGGGTCATATACACTCTCACAATATCATCCATACATGGTTCACTAGTCCATAGACCTTAATAATCATAAAAATACTAATCTCTCCCTTTGTCTATACATAATTATCTTTAAGTTTTCTAGTACATCATGACCTAGATCACCTCATATCATCTTAATGAAAACACACATTCAAATAGGTCTATAAAAAAAACTACTCTCAGTAAGACTTCTGATATACTTTCTTTCCTTATTAAGAACAACACAAAACTTTTTATTATCCTTAAGCCTCTAAACATATTCATGTTATGACAATAAATACCATTATGTCCTTATGAGGTCATATTGACATCAAAATAACATTTAAACTCATGACATAACCTATAGAGAAATATCACTTCAAAATTATTCAAGATTACTAGAATCTTGTTATTCTAAAGGAATGTTTACTTTTAAAACATTGTTTCTCACCTTCAAAGCACAACCAACTTGTAATCTCAATCTTAGAACCAAATCCAGATCATGGATGACATTATCAACACTTTATACCTTAAAAGGCAATGGTCTTATAGACCAATCTTCAACTCTCACATCACTTGTTCTATCTTTGCTATTTAGACATCACCTTGCACTCATATAAGGATTAAAAATATGATAACTATTGTAGGAAACATTTCAACAAATCCATCTATCACTATACTGATCTCTATAGGTCAAAATAAGATCCATTTGCATCATGAATATTCACATTAGGTTCATAGACACAAGAAGCCTTGAAACCCTCATACCCCTATTCATAATGTATTTGAGCTATTTATTCAAAACTGAGATCAATCTAACTATTTATAATCAATTTGATCATCCATCCAAAGTGACCAAAAACTCCACACCACTCATGAATTCACTCTATGTATACCAAAAACATAGACCTTTAAGAGAGTCCTCTTTCATTGAGATTTTACTACACAAAGGCATACTTTCAAAAATTCTTCAATGCATGAAATAAGACTAAAATGAGGTAACAACATCATCCAACACTCATACCACTAATTCAAGACCAATAGAGAGCTTATAAATCCACTTTAGTCATCGTAGGTTATCTAAACAAAAACATAGTTAAAAACTCTGACTTTGACCTAAAATAAATGTACCTATATAGATATCCAAGTCTCCAAATCATTTTGGGGATAATCTAAAGGAAGTCTACTTCATTTTTGATTTTTACACCAACATCTTCTAACCTCTTCCATGGATTCTATAGGAAAAATAATGCTCTCGGGTCTCCAAAACTCATGCACAACCACTTAAATTCAAACCCCAATGATTATATTTTAGAATGCCCAATGACTATTTATCAAATCATAAATTTGACTACTTCTAACAAATCACTTCACATAGGACGAAATTTGGAAGCTAATAACTTGATATAGATAATACATCAAGATGCCCAACTTATAAGGAAAGATATTAGAATTATAGAAAACACCATCATGAAACCCTTTGAATAGAGTTGAATTTATAGGTACATGTAAGAAATTCATAAACAAATTGGTATCTTCATACCTGTAAGATGTTTAATGACAATCTAGTTTCTCTTAAGCTATAATGACACTTTTTCTCTCTCCAAAGGATCATGAGAAACACTATAACCTCAAAAAAGCATCTATGAAACCTTTATAACATCCTCTATCATCTCAATGAGCTTTAAACACTCTTCTCACCTAACCATAATAGAAATGTCTTCTTAAATATATGAAACATCTCACATATGCTCCCTTTATCACCATACACACCTTGGTCCACTTGAATTTGATGAAATTGACTAATATCTGGAATCATCATCCATAATAATGTAGATCTTGTAGACCACCATGGAAATCCTCTGATTACCTCAAGAATAATTTCAAATAAATTAACTAATTCAACCTATCTTCCCATTGTCTTATTATGTAGTCATCTATGTAAACCTCAAATATGACCTAGATCATGCAAACAACTAGAATTATTTTTTTTTTCAAATTATCTCTTTATGTATTGAGACTGATGAAAACACCTTCTTATCATGTAACATGTACCAATACTCAACAAACATCCACCAAGCTTTCTTCTTCCATAAGATGATAAACATACTGATCTTACAGGTCACCCTTCACAAGATTAACCATCTTATATTTGTAGGATCACCTTCAATTGTCAATGCTTCTCCAAAGGACCTAATTTGATATCAATTATTTGAATTAAAACCAATAATATGGGGGGTGGGTGAATCAATGTCATAAAATAATCCTTTCTTTCAACTTAACATGATTAATATTTCAAAATTATATAGTGATTAAGAAATGTATAGAGAAGCAATCATATAAAAATGAAGTAAGATATAAAAACATGAAAAAAATAGATATGTGGGAAAAAATAATGGGGAATAAAACCCACTAAAACATAGCTTGGACTATATTCCTATAAAACTATGAATTAAGATTTAGTGAGGCACCAACCCCATAAGGATCACTAACCCCTCACTAGTCAAGCACCAACTCAACTAGTACTTTATCAAGCTCTAACTTACAATAAGGAACCAACCTCCTATGTGAATTAGAAACAAATAATACATTTTATGGAAACTTTAGTAGGCACTAACCTAAATTACAACTCCCACTCCCTCTTGACTAAGCACCAACTCATCCAAAAAAACTTGATTACCTTAATAATACCTTGGTGCTCAATCAATAGATGGTGACCTCTTATTCAGCTATCTATCTACTCTCTCCACTATCATAAATAAATAACATATATTTGATTCAACTTTGATTATATCTAAATCAACATAATATCACTCCTTCAACACTCTCAAACTACCTCTTCAAATAAGCAAATCTACCCTTCTACTTCACTCAAACAACCCTCATATGGATTGATTAGGTCATATGACCTTGATCATCCTAATCATAACTTCTTATTAATATTCATTATTTATCCTTTACTCAAATATTAATTTCTACATGACCTCTTTATTCTCCTCAAGGTCTTCTTTTATTTTCTTTTACTCTTTTTTCCTTAACTAGCCCAAATATGCCTATTATGCCTCGTACTTATACCAATCAATAGATCACTCACACTCTTGATAAAATAAGACATTAATACATCATGTTAATACATAAAACATGTATTAAGACACTTTACACACAATAATAAATCAAAATAACAAAAATATTAGGTCATCCAAACTCACTTATACCTCTTTCTTCTTTTACGCCTACTTAGAGACCTAATGCATTAGGTCTATATTCTCCACAAAAAAAATTGAACAAATATGTCCCATATGGACCTCACCAAATTTTAATAACTTATATTTCACCCTAAAATAAACTTTACTTGTACAATAAGTCACAGCCCATTCTCTCACCTCATGAAATCTCCACTAGGCCTTAAAGACCTATTACACCTAATTACTCCAAACACAATGTCTTCAAAGATGATGCTCAAATAAATTATAAAAACACATCCTAGGCACAATACACATATTTATTTAAACTTAATTACCTTAGGGTCATCATAAAACTCATTATGCTCCATTGCTCAAGTTTGAAAGACTCAAAAACACCTATATAAAAGGCTCATTTTGATCTACCAAAAAGCTCCAAAACAAAGTCATAAACCTTTGACCACCAACATCTAAAAAATAATTTAAAAAAATATAGATGAATTTGTAATATAATATGTAGTATATAAAACATAATAAATTTCATCATACAATTACAAACTAGGAATAATGATACAAGAACATCAATCTCATTCACACAAAAAATACCAAAAACCTTGAAAACAAAGTCTGTATGAATGTTGTTTTTAACTCTTTTAAGGACACTTAAAATAATTATTATTAACATTAATATTTCATTTTTCACATATATAACATAATCAAATAGTTATATCATTATTTCTAGTGTCAAACATTAGTCTTGTATACCCATTTGATAAGCTTCTCTTTCATAGTTCTTACACAACTAGATAAACCATTTTGGGTTTCATATTTTAAATTAATATAATGAGTTTAAACATTATATAAATCATGGATAAATTATTTAGGTCCTAAAAACATCAAAAAGTGTATCAAATACATTAAATCCTATCATAGAGTCTCAAACTATTCACTCCATCATACATACCTAGATCTACCATTCTACCTTGAGAACTAGTCAAGGTGAACTTGAATTCCAACACCTACATAGACACTTATAGTAATTTATAAATCACTATGATAGTTAGATATATTTATAACATCTCAAAACACAAATATACATAATTATAATGATAAATATGGAATATATAGACCAATCTTTGAACCTTAAACCTTCACTATCTTATCTTCACTAGACAAGTTATTTTGTGAACAACATTTTCAATGACCTCAAAAGCATCTAGCCAATATGGACATGTGTTATATGCATTTAAAAAAACCTCATGTAATTTTATATAGTTCTAATCCATGGTAACATATCCCTATTCTCATTCTCACTTCCACCTATATTTTCTCACTATCTTCCACACTAGGCTTTTTAGTAATATGTCATATTTCATGAGTATTTTAGCCTATTTGAGACCTATAACTTATTATAAACAAACATTATTATTAATTAAAAATAACAAGATTAAAAATCCATCCATTGTGCAATTTTGAATCAGTCAACCTCGCCTATAATATAATTTTTTTAAGAAATAATGGTTTTCTTGTAGCTTCCACTCACTCATCTGATAGATCAATTCCACCTAGACATACCTATGAGAGTCATATACCTAATAAAAATATTAAAATAGGTAAACCAATCCATTTTTATCCATTTCCAACAATATCTTTCATATCGGGTCATTATGAGGGTTTTAGACCAATTTCCATTATTAACTTTTTTCTTACAACTCTATCCTTAAAACTGACTCCTAATGCTTATAAAAAATTTATATGACCCTTTTCCATCTCTCTAAAATATTTCATCTTCCATTCCAATAGTCACACGTGACAACAAGCATAAAAAATTCCTTCTCGAGTCTTCATCTCTTTATTCTTGCACATGAGAGACCTAAGGATCCAATTTTCATGATTTTTTTATTCTACTCAAGATCTGAAACTTCATGATCACTCTTGAATAAACTTCTCACATCTTAATCCATGCTTACATGATCTCAATAGCCTCTAAATCTAATTATTATAAATCATTCTATCACCTAGGGTATTAGGACTAAGTCCATGAGAAGACCACTAAAGAAGAAGATACATCTTTAGCTCACTTTAAGAGTCATGTGAATGAATCAATCACCTTTATCACATGTTATAACACTATATTTCATAACTTCAATCTCATACACATGAACATATCTACCTTTTTGTGAACCAATACTTGACCTCAATATTTCTTTGGCATCAATGACGTCAGGCATATGTCATCAAAGACAACTCTCACCTTACTGATCCTTCTTAACATCAATGACAATGAAAAAACACATGACATAAATGAAAATTTTCATTAATATGTATTTTAATTATATAAATTTGATAATTAAATATGTTAGTATGATTACAAAAGCATAAAGTCACATGTAATAAATTGAAAAAGTTGTAAGTGAACAAATACAAAAGCAAGCATTATAAAAATCATAGGTACCTATTAAAACACACACAAAGTAATAAAGTAACACTCCTTTGAAAATAAATTAAATAGACATCTTAAAAAGGGTATTTTTACTTAATGAATCTAAAAGTCAAGGACAATCTATATTTAATGAATTAGGATGGATCTATAACTTATACTAATTAGTGAATTCAAAGCTTGGAGAATGTAATATTACCTACAACTCATTACATATATAATCATATCTAGACATGACTAATTTAGATCAACCAAATATAACTAAGGTATATATTATCACACAAAACCACTATAAAGGGATGTAAATCCTTTAGTTAAGTACTACCACACAATAACCCTAACTAGGTCTATAATACATAAAATAAGTATAATATATTACTCACTCAATATTGTGTCATAAATGGGGATAGTTAAACAAACAAAACATCACATGCAAAGGAAAAATCTACTCAATTAAATTTAGAGGTAATTATAATCAAGGAACAAAATATTTAACCTATTACTTTGTGCAATATTTATCTAATAAAATGAAAGATTCAGAGTTATGAATACTAACCTTGAATGAACCTATCATGCCTCAATCTATCCCTTGGACAATGGCAATTGGTAAGAAGTTTTTATGTATTTATAAGGATCAAACTATATAATTTATCTCTAGGATAAATGACTCCTAATTTGCATCTAAGACATTCCCACAAGATATGCTTCTTTCCTTTGAAGGCAAAAAATCTAAGAAACTAATCATCATGTATAATTGCAAGCTGTAACAATGCATAAATTAATTGTCATCTCTATTAGATTTAAGTGAAGGTGGTATTTATATAAAAGTATAAAACATAAACACTTTAGCCAACAAGGTCAACCAACAAGATCTTTTTAGGTGAGAAAAGTTGTTGTCAGGCCTCGAACTAGGTCAGTTGGGTTGACCTAATTCTGTAAACTATGGTTTAACCCTTTGTAACAAGATCAAACTGACCTAAATAGTAGGAAAAGAGGGTGTAAAGTATCCAACTACATATGTGTTGTCTGACGTAGTTGGGAAAGGGGGAATTTTTCTTAGTTAAAGGCCATTTAAAAAGGGAGATTGTATAGGGCATTTAATATATATGTATATATAATAGATATATCCAATGTTATATGCAATATCCATTTCTATATATATATATATATATATATATATATATATATATATATATATATATATATATATATATATATATATATATATATATATATATATATACTTACTTTTAGGATGTTTGAGAGTGGTTTTAGACTTATAAGAGACAAAAATCAAATCATAATTTTTAGAGGGTCCTAATGGATTTCAAACATAGTCATATTTTAGGATTTCAATATTTCAAACTTAGCCATATTTTAGGATTTCAAGATTTCAAGGATAGATCATAGGATTTAAATGGATAGACACTCTAAATAAGTTGGACTAATAGTAGGAATGATACAAATACACAATAATCTTGTAAAGAACCAATGGTCTACCCACCCATTTATTGGTGCTCCCTTTAAGATGTGTACTTAGAGAGATTGAAAATCGATAGGTTACTATAAGAGAGAAAGTGTCATTAAATGATAAATACTAAAAATATTGTGTGTATACACAATCCATCAAGGGAAATAAAAATAATTTCACTAACAAACATTTATTATATACCAAACCTTAATTTTTCAACCTCCTTATTGATGTCAAGAAATATATGAATGTTGAAATCACATTCATTTTCTAGGATAATATATCTATCATTAAACTTATTCAATATATTTGATATGATATTCAATACTTGGTTAATTTTTAAAGGCCACATTTTTGTTTTAGATTTATTGAGATTCTAGTTAGACTTACATCCAAAACATGCCTTGTCATATTTCATAGTTATCTTTCATTTAATGAATGAATAAAAAATAAGGAAGACCATGGATTTGATCCATGGAGGAAATTTTGGGAAAGGATCATCACTATTTCACATTTTAGCATGAAAGTTCCATGATTATAATTTCATAAGATAACTAAATAATTAGGCAAGGGAATTCAATAAAGTTAGGTTTTTCAGCTAATATTGGATCAAAAAAAGATTACTCATCAAGGGTCATTAAAACACCATTCATCATATATTAATTTGATAATATCGATAACATTATAAACACACATTCAAGCATATTCAAAATATTAAAATCTAATTGTACACAACTTTTGATTTTTATATCTTATTCCTCTAGTTTTTTTATATTTGTGATCACTTGATCTATGCTTTTATGTATTTGGCATGTTTTCATCTTATCCATTCCCTATTATTTTTTATGAATATAAATAATTTTAAAGCAATGATTAAATTTGATAAAAACTCACATTTACCTATCTAATTACACATAACATTTAAAAAAATGGTCATCTTGCCTGTAAGATAGAATCACCTAGGTAAAAACAAAATATCCATCCCTACTATCATAGTTGGTTGATCTTTTCATTTGTCTTGTTCTTATCGGAACCTATATTTCTAGTTAACAAATATCTAATTTTGATATTTTTATAAATTATTCACCCATGAATAAGAATGCATTCCTTATTTTTCATATCAAACACTCCTAATTTCAAGATAAATTATTTTATGCATGCAACATATTTTGACAAGTATATATTTTAGGAAATGAGATTATACACTCAATTATGCGCATATATTTTTTAGTCTCTTACGTATTTCAAGTATTGGTAATTCACATTCTATAGTGGGATATTTCTTTCTATTGAATCTTTTTAATCTTCATTGGTGCATCATATTCATTAAAATGTATTGTGACTTGTCTAGATTTAGTATCCTTTATTCTATTTTTGACACCGCTAATTTCATTTTAGTATATTTTATTGTTGTTTTCTATATTTTAAAAATTAAAAAATATCATATACTTTAAAAAAATGTTAAAAAATCAAATTTTATAAGAAATCTTAAATTTAAGACCTAAACATTATTATCAATCTAGTCTACATATTTAAAATATGTTATTTATCTCATGATTAGTACATAGAATATTAGTTATGTATAATACATGAATTTAGAGGGTATATATGAAGTGTTGTGTATGACATACATACATTTATAAAGATTGGGATGTTGGAATTTCCTCTACCCTTTGGCCTTGCCAAGTTGGGGGCATCATATTCATAGGAGATAATATGTATGTGTTGTCATTATATAATGCCTATATTTTTTATCATTCAATTATTTACAAATATCTTGCTAAAATGTATATCTTACATAGTGTACATGAACATGTTATTTGTTAGGATATGATTACATGACATATGTATATCCTAGACTACCTTACTTATTCTATGTTACATTAATGTTGATTACTTGTAAATAGTATATTACAATTTTGTTTTTCAATTATTTTGGCCCTTGGACCTTATATATTTGATGCATTTCTATGATATGTTGTGTGTTGTTTGTAACATTTAAAAATGTCCTTGACTTTGAAATTAGATCCTATGTGTGGCATGTGAAATTTAAATGTCCTTAATTTGGACCTTTTTCCTATGAGTATTCAATATTAAACACATCCCTTGTTTAAAACATTCATAATGTCTATACATGTTGTTTGGAAATTTTAACATGTCCTTGATTTTGGCCCTTAGCCTATCTATGTCAAATTTTATCATTTGTTATTTTTTTGTGCATTTTTTGATATGGATAAGTTTGATAAGTTACATGATCCATATCATGTGATCCTAACATAATAATATATTAATTTTATGATACTAAATCATATATAATATAGGTCTTTCTTTTGAATTTATATGAAAAATTAAAATATTACAATGCTAACACATTTCCATATGCAAATAGATTAAATAATATCTTACTAAACATATTTTTAGTTAATGTTTCTTTTTAGATGGGTGATGTTTTGAGATAAAAATTAAATCACCTAAAAATAGGGTCATTTATGTGGGTTTTTCATGCATGAGATAAGCCATTTCCAAAGAGAAAAATTTAGTTGTAGACATAATCATTGTTTAAACAATTGAAAAAATAGTTATGGAAAAATATTATGGTGGGTTAGATGCCTTTACATATGCACTCCTATTTTAGTTTCAATAATATAATTCATATAATCTCAAAGTTTCAAGAATTCATAGAGTCTCAAATTATGCAATTACAATGGGATCATAATTATAGGTTTATGTCATAATATCTATTTTAAAAACATGATAGGAGCATGGATGTACTCAATTATATTATTATCATGATTCCTTATACCATTACATAACAATATTTTTGAAATGAATATACAAGCCATTTGGAGTTGTTGATCTAGTTTAATTGTATATTTCATGAATTGGAGTCACTTAATACTCCATCATTATGTTTTTGAATCCATTAGGATTCCAACCTATTTACATCTTGGGTTATAATGATGTGAATACATAATCAGGTTTCAAAATTCTCCAATGAGCAATAGTTTAACTTTAAAAGAGAAAATGCAAGTTGGGGTTTGATCACCCCAAACATTTTAGAATGGTTTTGCTAAGGAACCATTGTCTCAAAGTGCTTCAAGGGAAGAACCATTTTTACAATGATCCAAGAAAGCATCATCACTAAGTAATTTACAAAGTTAAGTGTGTTTGTCACACATTAAGGTTTATAAATTTGATACTCTAATTTCCATTTTTTAAATTACTCAAATGCAAGAAATTTTAAATTTAACAAAGTTCATTTAAAATTAAAATTGTGAAAGTTCAAAAGAAAATTTTAAAATTATCATATATAAAGTTTTCAAATATCAGTTTTTAAAGGAACAAAACAACTACTTCATCTATTTTATAGTGTTCTCCAAATTATACAATTCCATTCATAATTGAAGTTTAAATCTCAAAGATAAAGTGTGTCTTACACGCTAACGCATGACTTTCCTATAATTTAATAATTACAATTATAGACGATGGGAAGGGGGGTAGGGGGGGTGGGGCGGCATTGGGTGGGAGATGTAGTAACCTATGTTTCATCACAAATACTAGATCATGCCTATTTTATACCTTTTCACCATTAATAGACATGTGAACTTAATTAACACATGTTTCTCCATTTGACCTATATTAAGAAAAAGAGGAGACTTATTTCCATTACAAGGCCATCTCTTATCACCTACAAAAATGATAATCCTACTAAAACCACATTTATGAATTTGTATGATTTGATTCAGACCCAAGACTCAAAACCTTTCTTGAAGTAATGAGAACATCCACAGGACATGAACACTTGCCATTCCTATCCATATCTATCAATCATGTCCTTCCTAAATAAAGAACTAAAATTCAAAATGGAATGTTCCCTAAATTATAGACTTTGTGTTTATAACCTCTCTAATAGGTATTTTTAATTTTTCAACCACTATAAGAGCACATTAAATTATTTAATTTCAAAATTTTAGGGAAATTTTATGAATTATATGACAAGGGCTTATTTACATGAGTGCATATCACATAAAAGTTCCCTTTTATTTCTAAATTAGTCTTTAATAAATACAAGGAAGTCATGGGCCATGTCTAAATTTAGTTTTATGTATCCCTGGCCACGTATGATCAAGTATTCAATATAATTATAGATGTATTCATAGATGCAAAGGAACATAATTTCACAAAGAATGTAGGGGAGAACTACATTGATGTTTGATCCTTCTTCATAGTATTAGTATGTAAGAAACACTCAAAATAGTGGGGTGTTTAGGTATATCAAAACTCCAAACACTAAGTAATTTTTAATCCTTCACATTTGTTTATCTATTTATGGCATAAAATCTAAAGTTTATAGATTCAAGAAGGCACATATAGGTCTTCATACTATTTTTGAAGATCAAATCAGTGCCAAAATACCTAATTGTTGATATCATATATGAGTGATCCAAAATATCCATTTTTTATATAAAAATATAAAATTGGGCAATAAGACAATAATGCCAATTGATATTATCACCTAGTCAGTGTTCCTATTCATCAAAGTAGTCATGCTGACTATTTTAAGCTTACCTAGTTTTTTACATTTTGTTTATTCTTGCATTATGCTTTCCTATGAAATCACTTGATAATTCAAAAAGGTAGACTCATTTTTCTTTTGAATAGTTTATCCTTATTAATTTTTGTTTCACTTTGTCAATTTTAATCATTGATCTTTAATTTCCCATTTAAAATGGTATTTACATCACCCTGCATTATCTTGTTCAATTTACTTAATTATTGTTGATATTTTAATATTAATTCAAAATTAGTTAAAATATATGATTGTCCTTTTATAAATATCTATTAAGGTTCCTAAATTTAATTTAGAGTCTATTTTTTATTTTTTATGTAAAAGGGATCAAATTGGTCACCCATGTAAAGTGTTGGATTTTCAAGATGAGTTTGTCCTCAAGTAATTTCTAGACTTCATTCAAATTTAATGGTTCAAGAATGATATTAGTTGGTCCTTGTCTTTACTTAAACTATGTTAGACCTTTCTTAAGCTTAATATTATGGGTAATGATATTTGAGTCAAACATGTTTAGGTACTCATATGACCAAGCAATCATGCATTTGTATTTTTATATAAGGGGTCTTAGTTATTCATTTTATGATTTATAATGATACAAGACAATATTTACATGTTGAGGGTGTTATACAGATCCATAATTCATCAAAATGATTTATGGATATTAGATTGTAATGGTCTAAAATTCTCAACACGTGTATCTAATTCAAACAACCTTTGCATGAAAACCATTCATTTAGGGACATTTTTTCTGTAAACTTCAATATTCCATAATCATCAATCTTTGTCTCTACAACATAATCTATATTATTCTCAAAGATAAAAAAAAATACCAACGAACTCAATAATATTTTTTTCATCATTAAACACTTTGTATTTTTCTACATTTTCTAGAATAAAAGGTTATATTATCTAATTCTATTCCTTAGGAACTTTTATCATATTAAATGTATCAAATGATTATATCATATACCAAGCTCTATGTTTATAGTTTTTGAAATAAGATAATTCATGTTTGAATTTAATTCTATAATAATTTATGAACAACTCATAATATCAAAACATTTTTATCTCTTTGAAATTATGATTTAAATTAAATTTTAGACATAAAATCACGACTTCATATTTTCCAAGGTCATTGATATAAATAAAATGTAAATAATATGTAGGAAGTAATACTTTCCATAGGGGTGTATTAACAAAATTCATACACCTAATCCTTTCTTAGAGAAAAATCCATTTTAATATAATGATTAAATACCATGGTATTTATTTTCTCATTTAATTTATTCTTACTATATTACTAATATTTGAGTGTGTAAACACCTATGTCAATAAAGGATACATTCAATTTTTCATTTATGAAATTTTATTCCAATATAATTTGTTTCATCTTAGGATCTTTATTGAATCTATTTTTGTTTGTTTTGCCTCTCCAAAGTAACCAAATGTGGGAAAGTTAAATCAGCATTTAATGATTGAGTGTTTTAGACCAGCCATGACTAAGAAGCATGTTATAAACTTTAGGAATGTCTACAATGTGAATGTCTATGAACTATTAAATTATAGGTTTAGAAGATAAATACATGTGAACATTTAATATATATAATATCACTATTACATTTTTTTATAGTAAGAACACTATTTGATCATAATTGATAGGTTTCATTCTTAAATGTTTATAAATTTTTTTTGGCATGAAATTTGTAGAGAACCAAAATCTACTATGAAATTATGCAAATTTTTATAAAATATTATAATTATCAATATAAAATGTGGGAATTTAGTCTTACTTTTTTGAGTCACCACATTTTCATGTGTTTTTTTTTGTTCTTGTTTGGGATTGGTATCTTACTCAATGATTTAATAAATAGATCATTGCTCATTAATTTGTGCATGCTCAAGTAATGTAATGTTCCCATTTATTTTATTAATGTTTTAAACTATTTTGATCAAGCCTTTGCTAAGTTTTTCATATGTGTCATAAAAATGATGTTGATCATTCCATTTATGTGAATAAGGATTATTATTCACTTTTGGATCAAGATGGATTACACTTCTTTTGAATGGTGTAGTGGTAGTAAGAGGTTTTGGTATTTTTATTATCAATGCATAAATATTTTAATGGGACTAATGAAAACATGTACTTCATATGTATTGTGTTTATGTTCATTGTCCTATTGAATATGCAAAATAAAAAATTTAACATCATGAAAATGATGGATGAATTATCTATGGTATGAGCTTCATATGTATTGGTTTTATTCTAGTCACTTGGAAAAACATTATACCCATCCATCTCCTTTCATAGTATTTAAAATGAGTCTTATATCTCAATGCAATCTAAATATTCATGTTGGTTTGTATTTTATACCCTAAACCTATTAAGTAGTGCTACTTAAAAAATGCTAATTTAAAGTAGTTTATTTGAAGATAGTTTAGAATTATTTTTTGGGATAAATATTTGGTGATTATACCTTTGGTATGTTTAATTTTTTGTTATGTTTTCCCCACTAGTATTAAATTAACTTTTTGTGAGGTTGAGAAAATAATTACCTGGTTTTTAAAACAAAAGTTCAATGACACATAACTCCTTATTTGTTAAATTTTATGGTGACATTTTAGTGTTGTTGATAGTTAGTATCAATATTTGGTTATGAATTTGTGTTATTTTTTGGATAGGTTGATCATTATAAATCAGACTGGTTAAATCAAATCAACTTGATTCAAAAGAAACACATTATCAATAGGTATTGAATTGACCAATCAAACATTTTGATTGGAATTAGTAATAGAATTTAGTGTTGATAAATTCTAACTAGGGTTTTGAATGATAAATCCATGTGTATTTATTTGTTTATAAATTTTTATATCCTCAATGTAGGTTATAAGTAATTTAGTGAAATTTTATACACCCCTGATGAATGACCCTACTAAACAACTCAAGATACATAGTCTACCAGGCTGAACAAATGAATGACCTTACTAAACATATTTTGTAAACTTGATTTGAAGTATTTTATTAGTTCTTTACGTTATCTTCTAATGTTAGTGAACTAATGATGCATGGATATTTGGTTAGTTATTCAAATTAGGCTAAAAATGTAGTCCAAAACTAGTTTTAGATGATAATGGAATTTATATTTAGATTAAGAAAATAATCCTAGGCAATATCATACAATGTGAATGGAAAAAATCTACATTCAACATCATCATATTTTACACTAAAAAGTCTTAGATAAATTTTAAATGATGTAATATTATCTTCATTTATTAATCCTATATAATGAGGGTAACAAGGTAGATACATATAAGGGTTCCTTGGTAACTTAGAATGTATCCATAATTTTTAATTTGGGTTACTCCTAGCTAGACATCCATTAGAGTAAATAGTCTAAAATTTGGTTTATTTGGTTAATTGGGTTAATTGGGTTGGGTTCTATATAGTTTAGGTTTCCCCTTATAATAATTTGATATTTAACGTACCTATAAGGATTTAAGTCATAATATTATAGAATAAGATTATGACCTATTTAAATATAGTGGAAAATATAAATTAGGCTATCACTCAGATGATTAAAGGGTGTAATTTTCAAATATCCTCATTTAAAGTGTTCATTTTTTTATTTAGGTCCTTTATTCAAGTGCCAAATAATCTATTTATGCCTTTTTTTTAAAATGTTTCAGTGGTTGACACAAATAATCCCTCTCATTTGGGATTAATGAATTTTGGCCCAAGGCATGAATTATAGGTTGTGTCTCTCCTATTTCATCATAATGGAGTATCTCAAATATAGAATTTTGATGATATTTTGTTTAAGAGCTCCTTCAATGTGATTGAGCTAGTCTAAACTAATCAAATCAAGGGTTTTTGAAAATATTCTATTATAAAAGTATGATTTTTATTTAGAAAAAATATTAAATAAGAGGGAAAGGTAGGTTAAAAAAGAGAGTTATAGATTTAAAATTTAAAATAAAAAATAAAAAATAGAGAGAAAATAAGTAATGATATTTATGGTAAATAAGCCAACATATATTAAGTTCAATGCTCACAAAAAACTTCACAAACATAGTAGTGAATTGTTGGATTTTTTTAACAATGAATAAATCTCAGTAGCATCATATTAAAAGATAATAAACTATAATTAATTGAAAAACAACACATTCATCCACATAAATTGATTTCAATTAGAGTAAGAAATAAATATGGTCATATTAGTTAATGAATCAATATGGGTAAATTAATATAATCAATTAAATCTCATGAAATGATTACTAAATCTAATGCATCCACAATATTAGTCTATATTTTGAGACAATATAAACATAACAAGCTCACAAAACATCCCAAAATATCTCTAAACTGTGCTATGTCTCCAAAAATTGTTCCGTTTAAAAAGAGATTATAGAAAATGTATTTATAGAAAATGGACAAGCATCACCTCATGTAGGAAAAAAATACATAAAAATTAAGAGAGTATATTTTAAAACTAAAGCTAAGAATAAACTAAATTTATAATTAAATAATGTTTTATTTTAAACAAAGATCTAAAAATAGTATTTTAATTTTCATGGTGCATGGGTCCTTGTCACTTGGGGAACTAATTATATTCTTCTTTTTTTCCTAAACTTGAATGTATGAGCTATTAGATAGTAATCCTCCTATATTATAGTTACATTATTAATTATATTTATGAACAATAGTTCTTCATGGCTTAAAATTTTTGCATCAATATCTAAGGGGATCCTACAATATACTTTGATGACTTTGGCCTTCTCTACTTTCTCCATGGTTTGTGTTATAAAATTAATTGCTTGTTTACACCTTATTTTATTTTTCTTTCCACATTCTTCTTGAATAAAGTCATGAAATGTTTCCAATATTCCTTGAATTATAAAATAGGTATGCACACATTTTCTTCTTGATACAATGAAGGCATATTTATTTAATCAAATTAATCTAAAAGCATCCTTTTGAAATAAAATAATGTTGAGGTTGAATTCCTCATATTTTTTGACGAATATTCAAATGAAAATATCATATACTATAAAACCTTGACATATATTAATGTCAAACATGATCAATATGCTAAACCAAGGAAAAATAAATTTATTTACCATAGAAGCAATGTTCCTAAAATTATATCTCCATATAATTGATCTATACTACGTAATTTTGAACTCTTTGATATACCAAATACATATTATACTTAGATTCAAGAATTTCAATCAAATAATTAAAAAATGGAAATCAAGGCATCTTTTATTTTGTCCATAATTTATTATGGAAATATTTTCTTGGCCCAGGTTTATAGTTTCCTTACTCTATGGATTATTCCATTAATGACTTGATTTATAATTTAGTGGGAGGATTTGAATATAAAATTTGGATGTTTTTCAATATCCTCTTCACTACATGAATATCCTAAGGTCTGTACTATGCCATTGTTCTTTCTCTTTATTTTACCTCATAATGAGAATAATTCTTCCTCTTCCTCATAGGGTGTTGTAGTACAATAGTGGGTGAATTTATTAATGGTTATTCTCCTAAAAGTCCTTGTGGAATTTTTAAACTCTATTTTAGTCTTAAAATTATAATAAACAATAATTTTAGGCATTTTATCCTTATCAATTTTAAAATATGGATCCAATCATCTTGATAAATTGATCATTGGTCAGCCATGGATAGATGTAGAGAGGATACAGGCACACATTGGGAAATGGATGGAGTGGAGATGATCACATTGGAAATTATGATTGATGGAGGTGAGGTGAAAATGGCACTGATAATTTGTGAATATTAAGAAATGAGTGAATATATGGGGAATGATGTTAGAGTGATAATAATATTCCCCAAATCTAGTGAAATGGAAGTTTAGAAAGTGACAGGAATCATTTTGACAAAGTGTAATATCTCAATAGAAACATTAAGATTAGGGGTCAATATTAAATAATTTATTACCAATGGATTTATTTGAAGAAAATATGGATTAAATAACATCACTAAGAATTCTAGGCATTGCAATTACTATGGGTGTGGTTTGTATGATTCTAGATTCCATTTATGGCAATGTGAAAACTGAAAAATGGATGTCATGAACTTGATTCTGAACTTTTTTTAATACCACTTCAGAATAATGTGTCTAATAGGTTTGGTTAAGCATGTTTTTTAAAATATAGTTTCCTTAGTTATTTGAGAAACTACATTTGGAGGAGCCCGTATAATTTAAGCATTTTTTTTACATGGGAAAATATGGTTTGTATGGTATATAACTATGTAAATACTTGGGATACATCTAGACTAAAAGAAACATGGATTATCCATTGACTTAATTAAATTTATTGAGGAATAGTGTAAATAAATTCTACATCCAATTGAATAATATGTTGAGAAGTATGCAAGGAAACTATTGATACAATTGATGTAGGATAATATATTATCATCTAATTAATTAAAGTATATAAAAATGATGACTGGTTTGAATATGGAGGAAGAACCTATAGTATTTTATCCTTGAGGTCTGGATATTTCCATTTTTGGTCATCCAAATGTAGATGTTCCCTTGTCCTTATTTTAATCTATTGAGACTATGGTTGTCAGACTTTTAGTTTGAGTAAGTTTGTAACCTTCAACATTGTTGTGAATTCATTCTT
This sequence comes from Torreya grandis, assembly GCA_037957365.1. NCBI lineage: Eukaryota > Viridiplantae > Streptophyta > Pinopsida > Cupressales > Taxaceae > Torreya > Torreya grandis. The sequence continues at coordinate 26,913 of JARHVA010011130.1, forward strand.
ATTCTCAAGGTTTTTGAAGTCTTTATCACCATCATGAGAATGGATATTGTAAACTATGATAAATTTTCATCGAAGAGTATATAAAGGCCTCTTGACATTTGCAATAAGGTCCCACTACCTTAGCATGTGATCATCCAAATTAAAATAGGATTCATGTATAGATGATTTTTGAATTGGTGGCCATGTTTTGTATCCATTTATCCATATTTTATAAAGGGAGTGTTTGTGGTTTTTTATCCTTGAACTTACATTAACCTACAACACCTTATAAATAATGATATGTAATTTATTGTTTGGCCAAACTATTTGGCACATAATATGAAAATATAAGGGGAGATATTAAAATTCCTTCATCTCAAATGAATATATAATCATAATAATACTAATTTACTCTTATATCATTTATGGATTTATTAATTTCATTATAATTTTATTATTATTTATGTCTCACTAATGGCCATGTAGAATTGAGGATAAAATATGTTGAAAACTTCCATTATGCTCTTCTTAAAATAAAAAACCTATAATTTCTAAATTTAAATATTAATTTTAGAAATGAATGAATTATGCCATATAGGAAATTTGGAATGATTTATCTTAACCATGGTGTAATAGGAATCCACTAGGCATGACATCATATAAAAGTTAGGACCTTTATTCACCTCTTCAATCTTTATATTTGTATTGTAAGAAATAATCTCCTCTACTGTAATTTTATTTGCATCATTAATAATCATGGCCAAGAGGTCAATACTTAGTTTGATCACATATATTTCTATTCCCTTAACCTATAGTGTGTCTAGGGATATGTGTGGTTGACTTATGGCTTACACACCTTCATATTATCTTATTACATTTTTATATGTTCTTAGTATGGTTGACCTATAGATTAACCTTTCCTAAGTATAGTAAATATATGAGGTAGTAGTTAATATTTTATTATCAAATTATAATATATGGTCTTATTGCATAGTTGTGGAGGTTTCCTGCTTGAAGTGGCTCATTCATAATATTCAAGTATTTTTCTTTTTTGCCAAATTTATTTTATAGATATGTTTATTTATAAGTGGTATTAGGGCTTCAATTTGAGAATGTTTTTACAATGTACTTTTTTTTAGGTCAAGCATCATGATTACTAGAAGGATGAAAAATTATAACTTATGATCTGATATGAATTGAATTTTTTCATCACCACTATTTTCTTTGTGAGTTTTTAAAAAAAGAAAAAAATAGTTTTTTAGTTTAAAAAAATTCTTGAATTTGTTTTACCTTATGAAAATTAGTAGTCATTAAATTCATCTTTACAAGGTGATATCAATGGTATATTATACCAGTATATTTTTTTGGGTTAAAATATTTCACCCTTGCGCACATTAGTATTCATTATATTCATTTTGGTAAGGTAATCACAATGGTATCATTTGTTGATACATTATTTTTTGGGTCATAACCCTCTTATGGTTTGTGCATGGTTGGGAATAACACTCTTGGTAACATGAAAGGAAAATAAACAACTGAAAATCCTCATAAAGATGACATGGAGTCAAAAACATATGATTTGAGTATTTTAGAGATAGTTCAACAACTTAAGTTAGAGTTACAAGGCATGGTGCATAAATATTATCTTAATGTGGTTAAAGGGGACCTAAAAATACTGAGATAAGATTGAATATATTTAGGGATCAATTGAAACAAATCATAGGGAAATTGGCAAACTTTACAAACCCAACAATTTTAAAATAAACCTCCACCACTTTAGTTTGGTTCTTCACCTATAAACAATCATAATGTCAACCATGGTATGAACCCATCACTGCCAAAAGTGGACCTACACAAGTTTGATGGTAATGATCCACTCATATGGATTATTAAAATTGAAAATTTAATTTATTTACATCAGAATCCCTATTCACAAAATGTGGCCATGACATCTCTATATCTGGAGCTTGAGCAGTTTATTTGGTATCATTGGTTGTGTGCTCAAAATAAAAAGATAGTTCTCTTGGTTTCTTGGTATATATTTTTTGAAGAGTTATAGCTTCACTATCACAATAATGTGTCTAAAAACTACTTCATTCAACTATCCAAGTTGTATAAAATTGGGACAATAAAGGATTGCATTCATCAATTTCAAAATGTCTCCTTATGTGTGGCAGACATCACTGAGGAATATCTAACTGACCTATTTTTGGGTGGCCTCAAAGATATCATCAAATTATAGTTTCACATGTTTCATCCACGTAATGTATCTAAATCCATACTAAGGGCACACCTAGATGAAGAAAAATATCTCATAAAATGAATACCTTTCACTAATGTGCATAAATGCACCTTCCCAACACCATCATTTACATATCCTACTAGATTAACACCTCAACAAGTTGAAGAAAAGCATGCACAAGGTTTGTGTTTTGGATGAAATAGAAAATGGAACAAAGGACATTGATGTAATGAAAAGATGTTATTTTACATTGAAGGCACCAATGAGGAGGAAAAAGATGATGAGGATTTAGGGGCAGGTTTGGAAGAACATAAGGATGAATCTGATGATTCTAAACCTACTATTTCTTGTCATGCACTTTCATTCATTATTTCTAGTCAACTCTTAAGGTGGTGGGTTTGTTGAAGAAACAAAATGTGACTATGTTACCTAACTCTAAGAGTACACATAAGTTCATCACTAGTAAAATGGCTATTCATTTAAACTATTTGTTTTACCCAACTCCAAAATCTTAAGTCATGACTGTAGATGGTGGTAAAGTTAACTATTTTGGAAAAGGCCATAGAATTAAGATTATTATGGGAGATTAATTTCAATCTTGTTATGGGATATTACTTTCTAGATTCCCCTATGTTTGTTATTCTAATGGGAGTAGCTAACATTCGATCTAGGAGTGAAGTGGTTCACCATTTTGGGCACTATTGAGATTATTTTTTAGAAACTATTCATGAGATTCCACAAAGAATGCAGGACCTTTGAACTACATGGATTATAGGCTAAATCTTCACAATTGGTTAGTTCCCATCAAATGATGAATATTATCAAAAAATGCATAAAAGGATTTGTGTCACACTTATTTTACATAGAGGTTCAACCAACCAAGGAGTCTACACATCCTAATTTTTAAAGGGTACTAGATGACCATTCTATTATTTTTTGTGACATGCTGAAAGGACTTCCTCCAAGTTATGTACATGATTATACCATGAGGCTCATTCTAAGAATACAGCACCCAACATAAGATACTAAAATTATCCCTATGTGTAGAAGAGTTGAATTGAATACATGGTACATGAGATATTAGAGGCAAGAATCATTTGACACAGTTAAAGTGAATATTCCTCCCTAGTGGTCATGATGCAAAATAAGGATGAAATTTAGAGGATGCATATAGACTATAGATAAATCAACAATCACAACATTAAAGATAAGTTTCCTATTCAAATAATTGATGATTTAATAGATGAATTACATGTTTCTCTTTATTTTACCAAGTTATACATTCACTCTATGTATCATTAGATTCACAATCATGATGAGGACATACCTAAAATAAATTTTAAAACTTATAGATCTATGGTCATGTCTTTTGTCCTAAAAAATTCTCCATTTGAATTTTATAGTTTAATGAATAATGTTTTTAGGCCATGTTTTAGAAATTTTTGTTAGTCTTTTTTGATGATATCCTCATCTACATCAAAAATTTGGTAAAATCATTTCAAGCATGTGAAATAGGCACTTTCAATTGTGGAGCAATATAAAATTTATGAAAAAATTTCCAAATGTGTTTTGGGTGTCCAAAAGGTGGAGTAATTTAGTTATATTTTTTCACATGAAGGGGTGAAATTTTATCCTAAAAACATCCAAACAATGATGGAGTGTACGTTCCAAATAAACTTAATAACCTTTAAGTATTTTAGGCACTAAATGGTTACTATCATAGGTTGATAAAAAATTATGGTAACATTAAAAAAAATTTAATGTACATGAATCCATTCAATTCTTCACCAATAATAAAAACAAGAAAATAATCTCAGTAGCTCTACTTACCGCTACCCACATGTCTCCTATCTCTACTCACCTTACTTGACTTGTTTGTTCTTTGGTGTCAAAACTTGTTCCCTTTCCCATCAAAATATTAGTTTCTATTAGTCCCATTAAGCATTAAATATTACCACACTAATTATCTTCTACCTATTCACTCACTCTTACTTGCTTTTACACACACCTAGCCTTTATATCACCTTTGTTTGCTTTAAGGACTTAACAACTTGGTTTAAGACTCATTATGATTTTCACTATATCTATGTAGATTCATATCACCCATAAAATTATAAAAATAACATAATTATCACCACACTTAATATACACACATCACCAACAACTTGTACCCCATATCCCACTTCTTAACCACAGTCATAGGCTCTACTTGTAGTTCTTTTTCCTCTTATTTTCTGGGGTACGGTCATGTACATACTTGTATTGAAAAACTAAAATCATATACAGATAAAATTTATTCCCATATTGATATATGCAAAGTCTTAGACCTTATCTCAAGGGCTTTACCATTGTTTAAACCCATTTTATCCCTCAGATTAGGCTTATTAGTCTTATAGGACCTTATTGACACTTATACTCTTATAAACCATAAATAGAGGTAAGAAAATAAAAATAAAAATAAAAAATATTTTTATTACATGTAAACCATTTTTTTCACAAAATTATGAGGTTTTCCACTATTTAAATCGATTGCAAAATGAATTAGAAGTTTAAAACCCTAGAATAGGGTTTCCTATGACAAGCACTGAATGAGAAGGTCTGTAATCAATTTTAAAGCTTTATAACTATATTAAAATAACTTTTATAATAGATAATGATTGTTAAAACTTATTTACACCTTTTAAAACTCAAAATTCCTTCCTCTCACACCACTTTATACATTTTTTTCCACTGTTCTATTGTGGCTATGCATACTCTATAGAATTGTGTGTATAGAGAAGGAACACAAAGATTTATTAAACATTATAGATAGGTTTTATAACTTATATTAAATAAATATAATACATACACAATATATTTAAAACTATTTAAATTAATTTTAGGTTTATTGACAACTTTTTATACCCTTTTTCATTCTTAACAGTGGACTGAGTGTATCTCTTTAGCAACCTGTAGGTCTGTGTTTGTCCTCTTCACCAAGTCTTTATCAACATATAAAGTATCAAGGTTTAAAAATTATTAAAAATTTATTTTATCATGTCACTCACTTATTCATACATTACAAAATTTATTTATCAACACCCTTTTCTTGAATAACTATGCTTAATTTTAAATCCTTAAAACACAGAATACAGTCTATACACAGGGTACAAAGTCTATCTCTCATATATACAAGAAAGATACTTTATAAGTTATATATAAATCTGATAATATAAATGAAATGAACTTACCATTAAATCAAAGTCATAAATAACTTTATACTAGTCACATTTCACCATTGATAATGCACACTATCAACTATCCATGCAAATAATTAAGAAGATGCAAAATTTATTTAATTTCTTGTTTATAACTAATCAAAACTTGTAATTATTCACTTAAACAAGTTTATTTACATTCATACTTTTTGAATCCTATCCTCTTCCAAATTATGACTATTCTACCTATAATGAATCATTACACAAAATAACTCTCTATTTCAAAGAACCTAACTATCATTACTAACTCTTGTACTTTGAGAACTACATAAATACTAATATATTCATCAAAATGACTCATCATATGATTCATGTGTGTGTTAGAACATATTTTCCCCATTTATAATGCCTAACTGCACCAGTTATAACCTTATAACTTTTTAGCATAATATTGGAGACTATATGAAAGTTTAAAAAATTCAAAAGAAGGATTTGATGAGAAAGTACAATACAACTCTAATTAAAATTTTAACACATTGAAACACTTAATATTGGCTCATATAAACTTAAATTTACTATTAAAAATTACTAAAGACTCAGGACATTGGAACTAAACCAAAATTTATAAAAATTTGATGATGCTCCTACATCATACTACCAAGGAGCAAGAAAAACATTCCATGAAAGTTATCAATTATTTTGACTTTGAGTTTCTATTCAGTATCCTCCTTCTACCTAGATCCCAAGGCCTATGTGAAGCATATAAACCTTTTTTATGGTTTAGTAAACTCATGATGTCTCATTTTTTTAATTCTCTCTCTTTATCTTCCTCTTGATTTACATTCTCAATCTAATCATGGGCAATTGCTTCTTGCTCCTTTGCCTCCAATAAATTGTACATGAAGCAAACATGTCAACTAAAACCACCTCCTACTTTCTCCCTTGGAGTTAACCATTTTATTTAACCAAAATATCTTCTTCTCCTTGACTCAAAATTTATCAAAATGTAAACTTAGTTGTCATGATGTTCTCCTTATCTCCTATGAGACTCAAATCTCATGTTTCTTCCACGACATGTTTCTATATCTACTCTTATTCTATTATATACTCATCTATCTCACCTTGTTCTTCCTTTGATGCCAAACAAGACACCTCATTCTACTATAATACAAACTTTATAATCACTTATTCATGTGCTTCTCATTTTTATCCTCTTGATGCCACCCCATTATATCTTATCTTGCATTTCAAGTACTTCATTATGTGTTATTGTACCTTCTTTTCCTTTAACTATCATGTTCATTAACCCCAATGTATCCTCATATAATTCATATTCATTAATATTCTCATCAGCATATTCATCATAAATAACATATAAACCAATACTTGATGCTTCCTTATATTCCTCAATTCTTCCTTAACTAAAATCTTCCTCTTTATTGCTCATCATGAGGCATAGTGTTGTTGCACATTTTAACTCTTCTTCTTCATCCTCTAATGGACCATCTTATTTAGGTTAACACAAGATTGTGTCCCCGTATTCTACTGTCCAATCATCTTGTTCAACCATTTTTATCATGGTTCTCATGCTTTAATCCTTCATGAAACTTGTCACCTATATGTACACATGTCAAAAATTCATTAGTCTTAATCATTTGAGGCTTTTTTTCCCCTTCACCTCTCTTTCTAGGCTACCTTACAAACTACTTAATATTTTGTGTTCTCTTATTCTCAATAAAATAATTAAGAGGACATCTCACTTTTTTCTTTATGCATGCACTAAATCCTGGTTTAGCTCTTCTAATATTTTCTCTAACTTGGTCAGCACCTCCTTCATCCTAACTATCTCTTTATCTCTCTTTATCCATCTTTGTTTTGATTCCATACTCTTCTTATCTATTTTATCATGGAATTACTAATTCATCAAGCCAGTCATCATCATTACCTTCTATTTTCTTCTTGAAAATCCTTCCATGTTTTACTCTTGACCATTCACTTGGTATCTCACTTGACTCTCTCTTTTTTGGAGTCAATCTCTTCTTGTCCTCACCTAGGTTTCTTATCTCTTTCTCAAGCTCGCTTTTGAGATTCCTTCTTGAGGTCTCACTAGCTCTTCTATTATCTAAGCCTTATTAGATTAATGTATTTTAAACACACTATTTTATTTCGTTTATATATTTATCTCTCCTTTATATCACTGCATCCTCTTCACTTCATTCCTATAGTCTCCATTACTCAAAATAAAATTCAACATAATGTACAAATTGAATCAACTCCTTCAAAAAAACATAAAACATGATTTGTCAAGAAAATTTTAGGATCTGATACCACATGATTTAGAGGAATTTATTTAATTATTCACTAATAATGAAAACAATAAAACAATCTCACCAACTCTACTTACCTCTGTCAACATGTCTCTTGGTTCTGCTCACCTTACTTGACTTATTTGTTCTTTGGTTTCAAAAATTGTTCCCTTTGAGTTATAAATATCAATATCTATTATTCCCATTCATCATTCACTATGATCACACTGATTATATTCTCACTCTTAATTGCCTTTGCACACACCTAGCCTTTATATCACCTTTCTTTGCTTTAAGTACTTAGCAACTTGGTTCAAGAATCATTATGGTTTTCACTGTATCTATGCAAATTCATCTCAACCTTAGGATTATAAAAATAACATAATTATCACCATGTTAAATATACACACACCACTAACAACTTGTATCCCATATCCCACTTCTTAACCATAGTCATAGGCTTTTCTTGTAGATCTTTTTCATCTTATTTTCTAGGGTACGCTCATATACAAAATTATATTGAAAAATAAAAGTCATATCAGCATACCCTTTATGATCATATTGATATATAAAAAGTTTTAGACCCTATCTCAAGGGATTGACCACTTTTTAAACCCATTTTATCCCTTAGATTAGGCCTATTAGGTCTTATAGGACCTTATTGACACTTATACTCTTCTAGACCATAACAAATGTATGGGAATACAAGTAAAGCTAAAAATTCATTTTTGAGACACAAAAACCATTATTTTCACAAAATTATAATGTTTTCAACTATTTAAATTTATTACAACATGAATTAGAAGTTTAAAACCATAGAATAGGGTTTCTTATGACATTACTGATCGAAAAGGTCTAAAATCAATTTTTAAGATTTATAACTATATTCAATTCATTGTGATAATGGATTAGGATTTTTAAAAATAATTAAAACCTTTTATAACTCAAAAAACCTTCCTCTCACACCACTATAGATGTTTTTTTTCAATGTTCTATTGTGACTATGCATACTCTACAAAATTGTGTCTATAGAGAATGAACACAAAGACGTATTCAAAATTATGGAAAGGTTTTATAACCTATGTGAAGGAAATATAATACATAAAAAATATATTTAAACCTCTTTCATTTCATTTTAGGTATCTTGACAACTTGCTATACCATTTTTCATTCTTAACAATGGACTGAGTGGGTTTTGTTAGCAACCTGTAGGTCTATGTTTGTCCTTTTCACCAATTCTTTATAAAAAAAAAAAAGTAATAAGATTTAATAATTATTAAACATTTGTTTGATCATATGAATCATTCATTAATAAATTCCAAATTTTCTTTATCAACAACCCTTTTTGGAATCACCATGCTTAATTTCAACTCCTTAAAACATAGAATACAGTCTCTACACAAGGTACATAGTCTATCTCTTCTCATTCATACAATGAATAAACTTTATAATATATAGATAAATTTTAGAATATAAATTAAATAAACTCAAAATTACATCAAAATCATAAATAAGTTTTTACTAATCGCAATGCAACATTGATAATGCACATTGTCAACTATCTTTTCACATATTCAAGAAGATGTAAAATTTGTTTACTTTCTTGCATGCAACTTATCAAAACTTGAGCTTATTAAATTAATTGGGGTTATTTACATTAATCATTTTTAAATCCTTCTTATACCTTGAATTAATTATTACATAACATAAATCTCTATTTCAAAGACCCTTACTATCATAACTAGCTCTTGTATGTTAAGAACTACCTAACTACTAATCTATTGATCAAAATGATTCATCATATGATTCATGTGTGTATTCAAACAAATTTTACCCATTTATAAGGCCTAACCACAACAATTAAAATTTTTTAACTTCTTAAACAAGATTGGAGACTATGAAAGTTCAAAAAACTCAAAAGGATTGGCAAGAAATTCCAATACAACTCTAATTTAAATTTTGAAAAGCTATAACACCTAATATTGAATCTTATAAACTTAGCATGTTTTTAAAAACTTACTAAATAATCAAAACATTTTAATTATACCAAAGTTGAAAAAAATGTGATGATGCTCCTCCATCATACTACTAAGGAGAAAGAAAAACTTTCCTTGAAGGTTATAAATAATTTTGACTTTGAGGTTCTATTCAACATCCTCCTTCCACCTGGATACCAAGGATTATGTGAAACATATAGACAATTTTCATGCTTCCTTAAACTCACAACGTCTCCTATTTTTTTATTCTCTCTCTTTCTCTTCCTCTTGCTTTGCATTCTCAATCTAATAATGGGAAATTGCTTCTTGTTCCTTTGCCTCCAATAACTTTCACATGAAGAAAACATGTAAAATAAAACCACCTCTTGTTTGCTCCCTTGGATTTCACCTTATTCTATAGTTAACAAATATTCTTCTCCTTGACTAAAAATTTATTTTAATGAAAAACCAGCTGCTATGATGTTCTACTTATCTCCTATGAAACTGAAATATAATGTTTCTTCCATGATATCGTACCACATCTACTCTTCTTCTATTATATACTCATTTTGTCTCACATTGTTCTTACATTTATGCGGAACAAGACACCTTGTTATGCTACAATGTTAAGTTTACAAGCACTTATTCATGTGATTCTCCCTCATATCCTCTTGATTCTACCTTATAGATCTTATCTTGCATTTCAAAAACTTCATTTTGTGTTGTTGTACCTTCTTTTCCTTTAATTATCATGTTCATTAGCCTCAATGTATCCTCATATAATTCATCTTCATTAATATTTTCATTAACATATCCATCATAAATAGGATATAAATGAATACCTGATGCTTCCTTCCTTTCCTCAATGCTTCCTTGACTAAAATATTCCTCTTTCTCACTCATCATGAGGCATGGTGTTGCTTCACATTCTCTCCCTTCTTCATCTTCCAATGGATCACCTTATTCATGGTAACACAAGATTGAGTCCCCATATTCTGTTGTCCAATCAACTTGTTCATCTATTTTATCATGCTTCTCATGATTCAATCCTTCATGCAACGTGTCACCTATATGTACAAATGTCAAAAATTCATGTCTTAATGATTTGAGGCTTATTTTCCCCTTCACTTCTCTTTCTAGGCTGACTTGCTAACTACTTCATCTTTTGTCATCTCTTCTTCTCAATCAACTACTTAAGAATCCATCTTACTTTCTTCTTTATACATACACTGAATCTTGGTCTTATCTCTTCCAATATCTACTCTAACTTAGTCAACATCTCCTTCATCCTAGCTATCTCTTTCTCTCTCTCTAACCATCTTTTTTTTCTTCTATCCTCTTCTTGTTTATCTTCTTGTGGCATTACTCATTCATAAAATACCTTCATCATCTTTAATACATATTCTCTTCTTGACAAGACTTCCATCTTCTCCTCTTGACAATTCACTTGGTCTCTCACTTGACTCTCTCTCTTGGAGTCAATCTCCTCTTGTCATCACCTATGACTCTTATCTCTTTCTCAAGATTACTTTTGAGCTTCCTTCTTGATCTCTCACTGAATCTTCTCTTATTTAATAATTATTTTCTTAAGGGATTTGCCAAAAACTCTTTATTTAACTTATATCTCTTCATATCCTTTATATCACTACAACATCTTCATTTCATTCCTACAATCTCTATTAGCATTCTCATAAAAACTCAAAACAACATTCAAAATAATGTACAAACTAAATCAGATCCTTAAAAAAACTCAAAAATAACTTATCATGAACCTTTTAAGATTTGATACCAAATTATGCAAAGGACTTTATTATGTCTTCACCAATAATGAAAACAAGAAAATAATCTCACTAACTCTACTTACCTCTACCAACATGTCTCCTTGTTTATTATTTGCTTTCAAAAATTGTTCCCTTTGCCTTGAAAATATTAGTCTATATTATTCCCATTCATAATTAACTATGATCACATTTATTATATTCTACCTATTCACTCACTCTTAATTTCCTTTGCACACAGTTGGCCTCTATATCACCTTTTTTTGCTTTAAGGACTTAATAACTTAGTTCAAGACTCATTATGTTTTCGAATATCTATATGAATATTCATCTCACCCTTAACATTATAAAAAAAACCTAATTTTAACCAAATTTAATATACACACACCACCAATAACTTGAATCCCATACCCCACTTCTTAACCACAGTCACACACTCTCCTTGTAGCCCTTTTCCTCTTATTTTATAGGGTACAATCATGTATGGACTTGTGTTATAAAACTTATATCATATATGGATACCCTTTATGTCTATATTGATATATAAAAAGTTTAATACATTATCTAAAGCGTTTAACCACTTTTTAAACCCCTTTTAGCCCTCAGATTAGGCCTATTAGGTCTTATAGGACATTGTTGACACTTATACTCTTTTGGACCATACACAAAGGTATGAGAATACAAATAAAACCAAAAAATACTTTTTAGGACATGAAAAATATTATTTTCACAAAATTTTTAGGTTTTGCACTAGTTAAATTGATTATAACATGAATTAGAAGTTTAAAACCATAGAACATGGGTTCTTGTGATAGTCATTGACCGAGAAGGTCTGAAATCAATTTTCAAGCCTTATAACTATATTAAACTAAATGTGATAATGAATTAGGATTGTTACAACTTCATTAAAACTTTTACATTTCCATAAACCTTCCTCTCACACCACTTTATATGTTTTTTCACTATTCTGTGGTGATTGTGCATACTCTATATAATTGTGTGTATAGAGAAGGAATACAAAGATGTATTAAACATTATGGAAAGGTTTTATATCTTATGTGAAGGAAATATAATTCCTAAAATAACTATTTGAACCTATTTCAATTCATTTTAGGTCTTTTAACAACATATTATACCATTTTTCATTCTTAATAGTGGATTGAGTGGGGTTTTTTTGCAACCTGTAGGTCTATGTTTATCCTCTTAACCAAGTCTTTATCAATGAAAGAAGTAAAAATATTTAAAAATTATTAAACATTTGTATAATCATGTAATTAAATCATTCATACATTCCAAAAACTATTTATCATCACCCTTTTATTCAATCATTATGCTTAATTTCAACTCCTTAAAACACATAATACAGTCTCTACACATGATACAAAGTCTATCACTTATCATATATAAAATAAAGACAATTTATAAACTATAGATAAATTTGAGAATATAAATGAAATAAAATTAACATTACATAAAAATCATAAATAGCTTGTTACTAGTCATGTTTCACCATTGATAATGTACATTGTCAACTATCTTTGCACATATTCAAGAGGATGCAGAATCTATGTACTTTCTTATCTATAACTAATCAAAACTTGTCTTTATTCACTTAATTGGGTTTATTTCAATTTGTAATTTTATAATACTATGCCCTTATAAATTATGACTCTTATACCTTGAATGAATCGTTACACAAAAAACTCTTTATTTCAAAGACCCTAACTATCATAATTAACTCTTGTAGTTTGGGAACTACCTAACTACTAATATGTTCATAAAAATGACTCACCATATGAGTCATGTGTGTGTTATAACATATTCACCTCATTTATAAGGCCTAGCCACACCAATTATAACCTTGGATCTTCTCCAAACAAGATTGGAGACTCTATGAAAGTTCAAAAATTTTATAAGGACTTGGTGGGAAAGTCCAATACAACTATAATTACAATTTTCACAAGTTATAACACTTAATATTGACTCATATAAACTTAACATGACTATAAATACTTACTAAAGACTCAATACATTTGATCTAAACCAAAATTGGCTAAAATGTGATGATGCTCCTACATTACCCACTCACCTCTTTATTGAATAAATAATCCTTCTAATGGACCTAATAAACTTATAAGGCATTTGAAAAATAAAAGATGGTTATGTGCATAACTCTAGTTTTAGATACTCCTAATTTTTCAAAAAAAAAAATTTGTGGAGTGTGGTGCATCAGGATATGGCATGGGTGTTTTACCTATGTAAGAAGGTATACCATTGGCATTTGAAATTCATGAATTGAAGGAAATAAATAAGATCAAACCAATCTATAAGAAAGAGATTATGGTTATTTTACATGAATTGAAATAATAAAGACCTTATATAATGTGTCATCACTTTCAAGTAAATAATGATCATGATAGCCTAAAATATGTTTTTGAGCAACGATTGTCATATGAAGAACAGTAGAAATGGGTGACCAAAATGTTAAAATATGATTTTAAATTAGTGTATAAGAAAGGAAAAGAAAATGTGGTGGCATATGCCTTCTCTTGATGGGATGAATTAGTTGAGTCATTGTTATTCCCCATGACCACGTGGAGGATATATTGGCTAGAGGAAGTAAGATATGAATGGGAGAATGATAATGCTACCTAAGATTTGATTCAAAATGTTCAAAAGAGTTTTGATGAATCTAAAAATTTACATGGAATGGGTACACATTAACATATAAAGACAAATTATACCTTTGTAAGTGCTCTCTCCTTAATCATAAAATTAATCAAGAACTTTGTGCATCTCCATTTGGAGGTCATTCCAAATTTTGAAAACATATCATAGAATCAAACATGATTTATTTTAGGAAGGAATCAAGGGGGATGTCTAGAAATATGTGTCTAAATTCATGTTTTGTCTATAAAATAAAGGTTAAATCATTAAGACCCCAAGTATTTTACAACCCTTATCTATCCCTAGCTAAATCTGGGAGGAGGTTTCCATGGATTTCATTATGGGGTTACCACAATCTGAGAGTAAAAATGTTATCATGGTATTTATGGATTGGCTCCCTAAGTATGGTCATTTTTGTTCCTTATCATAATAATTTGTTGTTAATATAGTAGATTATTATTTTATTAATATATTTTATAAATGATATGGTACTCCAAATATCATTTGAAGTGACCAAGATCCCATATTTTCTAGTAATTTTTAGACTAAATTATTTTCATGTTTGGGCACCTAGTTGGTTCATAGCTTATCCTATCATCCTCAATCTGATGGATAAATAGAGTTATTAAATAAATTTATAGAATGGTATATTCATTATTTTGTTTATAAAAAATAATACAAAAGGGTTAATTTGCTACAATTTGATGAATGGTGGTATAACTCTTCTTTTCACACTTGTTCTATGATGTCTCCTTTTATGGCATTATATAGATATTACCCCACATCCATCACTTAAAATTTTATATTGAATCTAAAGGCTTGATCTATTTATGAACACATTAATCATAAATATGATGTTATATTAAATTTATAGGACAATTTAACAATGGCACAAAATAGAATGAAGCAACAAGCAGATCAACACAGCAATGAGTGACATTTTGTCATAGGTGTTTTCGTCTTTGTGAATTTATAACCATATAAGCATATGTCTCTAAATCAGTAAAAAAATGATAATAATATATAAAATATGTATTATGGACCTTATTTTATATTAAAAATAATTGGTAGTATGGATTATAATCTGGAATTACCTCTATTGACTCGCATACATTCAGTATTCCATGTGGCTTACCGAAAGAAGGTAATTAAATATAGAGTTTCCATTGAGACAGAGTTACACAAATTGGATAAATAAGGTTGAGTAATTATAGATCCTAAAAATATCCTTCACATTCACACTAAGAAAATATTGACCAAATATATTAAGGAGTAGTTGATTAAATGGAAGAACCTACATTCTGAAGATGTAACATTAAGGATAAAGCATTCCTTCAACAATATCTTTGTTTGATCCAACATTGAGGAAAATTTTGTTTTTAAGGGTAAGGGAATTATAATCCCTTACAATATAGTGAATATATGGATATGTTTTTTTTACTTGTGACTTACACACCTTCATATTATCTTATTGTATTTATCTATGTTCTTATTATGGTTAACTTATATAATAATGATGACGATCACTCTAAAGGAACATTTTTGTCAAATTTTCGATTGTTTTCATTAATTTAGGTTATATTATGATTTTTATGGATTTTAAATTACAAAAAGTTCTTATAATTCAAATTGGTCATCTAGGAATGCATCTAGGTAATATAAATTTCAAATTTAGGATTTTCCCACCCAAACTAGTTATTTGCAAAATTTGAATTTTGGATTGTTTTAGGACTTGAAGTGGTAATTAAATGGACTTTTAATTTATGTTAACAAGTTATAAAAACCATTATAGACATATTTAAAACATATAAATGGTACAAATACTCATTTGTATAAAAACCCCATATTAGACCGAATTTGCATACTTGGTAACTCATCTTGTAACTATTGAAGGGTGACCAAGGTACTTAGAATGATTTGATATTATCACAAAAGGGATAATTTTTGAATGGAATATAGTTAATAATTTTTATTTTAAGGATATACCTTGAATAAATATAAGTAATAACCCCTATTTTTCAGATGCATCATACAAACCCTTGTCTTGAGTAGTTTGTCTTAGTTTGTAGATTGTATTTTCAAGATTAATGATCAAATAGAATTGGATAGTTTTTATAAATGTTATTTAATTATTTTATAATTTATTTTGAGACCATATTTTTCAATTAATAGTGTTCAAATCATATGTTATTAAATCATTTTCATGAATATACCATTGTTTTAAAGTTGTTCATTGTGTGCAGACTATGTCATGTTGTTAAGGAATAAAGGAGTTTGAAATTGTATTTATAAATGTATCTAAAGGTTAATGTTATTTATGTTAAAATATTTTTAATAATTAATCCAAATAAGTTTCAATAATAATATAGGATAGATATATAAACACTATTTTTTTCCTATACCTAATTTTGTTTGGCACATACTATGTATTGTTCTATGCAAGAAATGGTCAGAACTTTGGTTGGAATGAGTCTTGATGTGTGATAGTAAGTTATTTTATCTTATACACACACACACACACACACACACACACACACACACACACACACACACACACATATATATATATATGTATATATATATATATACATATATATATACATATATATATATATATATGTATATATACATATATATATATATATATGTATATATGTATATATATGTATATATATATGTATATATGTGTATATATATATGTATATATGTGTACATATATATGTATATATGTGTACATATATATGTATATATGTGTACATATATATGTATATATGTGTACATATATATGTATATATGTGTACATATATATGTATATATATGTATATATATGTATATATGTATATATATATATATATGTATATATATATATATATATGTATATATATATATATATATATATGTATATATATATATATATGTATATGTATATATATATATATATGTATATATATATATATATATATATATGTATATATATATATATATATGTATATATATATATATATATAGAAACATTATTTGGTCATTTTATTGTTTTACACTACTATATATAAACTCAAACCTGTAAGCTATCATTTATTTACATAATCGAGTACATTTTGATATGAAAAGATATGACGGTGGATTGATAAATACTATAAGATAATTGAGACATGTGTAAAAGGTAAATATAGACATATAAAACCAATCTTGACCTTTTAAACCCATTAAGTTATTCACAATTGAATTTTTTTGCTCTTAAGTGGTGACAGGGACCTAAAAACCCTAAACTAGGTTTTCTTGCATAACTCCATTTAGAACCATCCAAAATTCACAAATTTTGGTAGTATAATGAATTTTTGGAGGATATGATTGATTCACATGATTTTAATTATGTAACGATTCATTGGTATGTACTTTTGTTTACTGTCTTGTGTTAGGCTTGAGGAGGTCTAATTGGCAAAGGCTAGTGACTTGAAAGTGGGTTTATAGGTAAACTTAGATCTTTAAAAATGGTACATAGGTGGGTCTAAATAGAGGGTAATTAGAAATACTTTTGGTTTGTCTAAATTATTTTTAATTTTTCCATACTAGTAAGAAAATAGGGTAGAAAGGGCTACCAAGAAGAATTAAGAAACTAAAGAGTGTGATCAAAATAATAGGGTTAAAACTAAAACAAAGGAATATATGTATCATTTTAGTATCATAGCTAACATTAGATACCTGATAATTAGTGGGAGAGAGAATATTATTTAGGGGAAAGAAAAATAGGTACTCGTTTTATAGATTAGCTAAACGAGGATCAAAATACCACCTAGGAGAAAAAGAAGAGGTGCTGCATGGAACCAAGGGAATCAAGATTTATTAGTAGAGATGAGGGACCATAGAGTCATATTGATGCTAGGTTGGCTATTTTATAACTAAATAAAAGAAAAGGATCTTCAAAGGGGACTTGAGTGACAGGGAATATGAGCCATGAAACTATGAATAAGAATATGGAGAAGAGACAATTGAAGGATCTAATGAGCAGGGTATAGATAGACTCATGAAGATGATCATGGGTCAAGGGTCCAAACCAAATATGTAATTACCCACCTATTAAGGTGGTCTTAATGGATAATAACTCATAGATTGGGTGAATGAGTTAAAAAAATATTTTGAGTATGAAAAGGTACCAATTGAGAAAAAGGTCAAGTTTACAAGAACCAAAATGAAGGGGCATGCTTCATTATGTGGGACTTAAAACAAGATGAGAGAATAAATAAGGGAAATAATAAGATAAATTATTGAGGAATAATGGTTATCAAGCTTAAAGTCAAATTATTGCTAGGTGACAATGAGATAAACTTATTGAGACATTTGCAAAATTTGAAGAAAAAGGAAATGACTATGAAGGCATATATAGAAGAGTTATATAAGATGAAAATTAGGTCATGACATATTGAGGAAGATAAAAATAATAATGAAAGGTATTTGAATGGCCTAAGTTACAATCTATAGGATGAACTAACACTTGTTATCATGAGAACACTAGAGGATTGCTATCAATTTATACTCAAGTTTGAAGATACGTTGAATAGGAAACATAATACATATAATAGTGGAAGGGGAATACATTTTAGAGGTAGAGGATAATAAGGAGGTAGAGGTTTCTCACAAAGAGGCCATCAAGGTGAGTCAATAAATTTATAAGATCAACCCACTAATTCAAGAGGTAGTTTTAGAGGTAGGAGACCCTTCAATAAAGATGGTTATGCATCATGGGGTAGAGGATCAAGTGGATTTGTAGGAAAGTATTTTAGGTGAAATAATTTTATTGTCCATAAGAAATGTGAGTGCCCAGAGGACCAGCTAGTAAGAAACCCAAGAAATGAAGGGAGAAATTAGATTACATAAGGAGGTGAGGAAGAGAGTGTTTACTCTCCATCACAAATAGAAAATCCTGACGTGGGAGAATCATTGCTCATGAGGAGGGTTTTTATCAAGCCACCCAAGGAGAAGGAGCCACCACAAAGGAAAAATCTCTTCAAGACATTAAAAATTCCGAGCTAGGTGCTATAAAATGGTCATTGATTCAAGAAGTATAGATAACCTTGTTTTAGGAGAGGTAAGAAGTTTTCATAGTTTTGCAAGTTTATATAGGAATTTCATAAGGAATTTTAGTGGAATATGTGCTCCCATAAATTACACCATCAAGGGAGTCAAGAAAAACTTTGTGTGGAATGATAAAGTAGAGAAGATTTTCCAATACTTAAAGCAAAGAATCATGGAGGATCCCATACTAGCATTATTGAAATTTAACAAGGTCTTCCAGATATACTATGATGAAATTGGTGTAGTCATAGGGGTTGTCCTAACTAAGAGGGAAAACATATCGAATATTTTAGTGAGAATTTGCCAAGAATAAGTACTCATCATATGACATGGAGTTTTATGCAATGGCACAAGTATTGAAGAAATGGAGGCATTATCTCATGCCAAAGGAGTTCATAGTATACATGGATAATAATGAACTTAATTTCATCACTAATCATCCTAATTTGAAATAATGACTTGTGAAATGGGTGGAGTACATGAAAAATTTCACCTTCACCATCAAACATAAAAAAGGCAAAATAAAAAGGTTGCAGATGCATTGAGTAGGAGAGTCTTATTGGTGCATGAAATTCAGTTAGAAAGTGTTGGAATTGAGGAAAATCAAAGATTTGTATGAGGATGATGAATAATTTAAGGAATCATAACATGCATGTAAGCACCCATGTATACTCAACAAGGAAACATGGTTGGATAATGTACTTCAAGATGGAATGTTGTTCAAAGAAGTATAATTGTGTGTGCCAAAAAGTTCTATAAGAGGAAATTTTATCTAAGAGAATCACAATAGAAGCATGGTAGGCCATTTTGGTCATGACAAGACATTAGAATTACTCACTAGGCATGACTATTGGCCTAGAATTCAAGAAAAATTAAGGAGGTATGTATAAAGTTTCAAGATTTGTCAATTAACCAAGGAAAAGAGTAATAATTAAAGTATTTATTAGCTCCTACCAATCCTAAATAGGCCTTAAAAGTCCATAAGTATGGATTTTGTGATGGGATTGTGAAGGACATAAAGGGGTCTTAATTTAATTTTTGTAGTTGTTGATGGAATCTATAAAATGGCACACATCATACCATGTAGAACCACTAATGATGCCACACATGTGGCTAGTTTTATTTTCAAAGAGGTAGTGAAACATCATGGACTGCCCATGAACATTGTTTTTGATAGGGACACCAAGTTTCTTGGTCACTTATGGAAGACATTGTGGAAGAAGATAGGCATAAATTTGAGTTTCATTTTAGATTACCACCCTTAGATAGATAGGAAAATTGAGGTTGTAAATACAAGTTTATGAAACTTATTAAGGTGCTTATCCAAGGACCATTCCAAGTAGTGGGATCTTGTGTTGCCTCAAGAAATGTTTGCTTATAATAATTATACCAATAGGAGCATTGGTATGAGCCCATTATAGGTAATATATGCCATGTATCCTATAGGTGTATTTTAGGTCATAAACATCAGCTATATGGAAAAGAGAAGTGTTGAAGATGAAGAGTTTGAAATGGCAATGGAGATACATGAATATGTCATTAAGCATTTGGAGTCTAGTGTTGACAAGTATAATAAATAGGTAGATTTGAGTAGAAGAGAAGTGAAAATATAGGTTGGGAACTTAGTATTAACTCATGTCAAGAAGGAAAATTACCCAATGGGTGAATACAACAAGTTTAAGATGAAAAATATATGTCTTTACAATATTCTCAAAAAGTTTGCAAACAATGCATATGAATTGGAGTTACCTAGTAGGGTAAGAATTTCACCTATATTCAATGTTATAGAATTTTAACCTTAAAAATAAGGGAATTAAGAAGGAAACATATAATATTATGTATCTAAAACAAGCCTATATTAATCAAGAAATTTGCCTAAGGCCAAGATAGAGGAGATGGAGTGCATATTAGACAAAAAGGTGATCAAGAGGACTAGAAACAAGTAGCACTTTAAGTATCTAGTCAAATGGAAGAATCATGTATTATAATATTAAATTTGGATGAATGAGAATGACATACATAAGTGAGTGGTTACCCTAGAAGCATTCATAGAGAGCAGTCCATGAGTTCTTTTTCCTTTCCTTAGGAGTATGATGCAAGAACATCACTCTAAGGGAACATTTTTGTCAAATTTTGTCTTGTTTACATCAATGTAGGTTGTATTATGTTTTGGATGGATTTAAAAGGATGAAATAATTCTTATAATTCAAATTGGTAGCCTAGGAATGCATCTAGGTAGTGAAATTTTCAAATTTAGGATTTTCCTACCAAAACTAGTTGTTTGCAAAATTTAAATTTTATCTTGTTCTAGGACTTGTAGGGGTAATGAAATGGATTGGTCAGGTATGTGAAAAAGTAATAAACACCATTAGATACATATTTAGACCATATCAAGGGCCCAAAGACTCATTTTTATGAAAAATCCATATTAGACCAAATTTGCATACTTGGTAACTCACTTTATAACCATTGAAGGGTGACTAAGGTAGTTACAATGATTGATATTCATACAAAAGTGAGAATTTTAAAATGGAATAAATTTATAATTGTTTATTTTGAGGAGATAATTTTACAAAATAGAAATAAGAACCCTTATTTTACAGATTCATCATATAGACCCTTGTTTTGAGTATTTTATCTTGGTTTACAAACTATATTTTCAAGATTGATGATCTAATAGAATTGGATAGTTGTTATAAAAATTATTTAAGGATTTTATAATGTATTTTTAGACCATATTTTTTAATTAATAGTGTTCAAATCATTTTGTATTTATAAATTTTCATGAACAAACCCCTATTTTGAAGTTGTTCTTTATGTGCAGATTGTGGTGTGTTGTTAAGGAATAAAGGATTTTGAACTTGTATTGATAAACATGTCTAAAGGTTAATTTTATTTATGGTTAAATAATTTCAAGAAGGAATCCAAATAGTTTTCAAGAATCATACAAGATAGATAGATAAACATTATGTTTTTCCTATACCCTATTCTGTTTGGCACAAACTATGTGTTGTTTTATGCAAGAAATGGTCAGAACATTTGTCGAAATGAGTCTTGGTGTGTTATATTAAACTATTTGATCATGTATAGAGAGTTTTTATACTTTTTTATCCATTTTATTATTTTATGCTATGTTATAAAAACTCAGACATGTATGTTATCATTTCTCGACACAGTCAAGTACATTTTGATATGAAAACATATGACAATGGATTGATAAACACTATCTGATGATTGAGAGATATGTGAAAGGTAAATATAGGCATATAAAACTAATTTTATACCTATTAAACCAATTAAGTCGTTCACATTTGAATTTTGTTTGCTCTATGTGGTGATAGGCACCTAAAAACCCTAAACTAGGGTGTCTTACATAACTCCATTTCTAACTGTCCAAAACTCACAAATTTTGGTAGTTTAATACATTTTTGAAGGATCTAAATAATTCAAATGTTTTTAAGTGTGTACAGATTTATTGGTATGGACCCTTTTTTATAGTATTGTGTTAGGCTTGAGGAGGCCTAATTGGCAAAGGCTAGTGACTTGAAAGTGGGTTTATAGGTGGACTTAGATCTTGAAAATTGGTACACATGTGGGACTCAATATAGGGTAGCCATAAATTCTTTTGGTTTGTCCAAAATATTTGTAATTTTTACATATTAATAAAAAAAGGGTACAAAGGGATACTAGGAAGAGTCAAGAAACTAGAGAGTGTGATCAAAAGAGTAGGGTTAAGACTAAAATAGAGGAATCTCTATGTTAAATAACCTTGGATAAGTAGAGTATATATAAGAGGTAGTGGTTTTTTTTTTACCAGTATATTGTGAATTATATTATTATTTAATTATTTTGGAGGTTTCCCCCTTGATGTGGCTCAGTTGTAATATTTAAGTATTCTACTCTTTTTCCATTTGTTATTATGGATCTATTTATTCTGCTCCTAATTATGTGATATCATCATTATTTTATTTTGAATCATATAAGTAATTTAATTACATGGATGGTATCCAATATTGTAAATAATGTATTCATTATAATCATTCCTACTCTCACCCTTGATCTAAAATCCTTGGCAATGTTTACATGAATATCTCCTTTGTTTACCCATTTTAAAGAATCTTTGGCCCAATATTTCACTACATTCACCAAGTCATTATTTTCAATAAACACAGAAGTGACTTATTGATTATATAAAAATTTGGGTTGTGAAAACTTATAATACTACTCAAATTTTACACCATATTTTTAGGCTAATGTTTTATTCTTATTTGAAGAGTAAATAATATCATTTATATTTAGACATTTAGTAAATACATTGCAAAAATGCAAATATAAGGAAATACATTTGCCATAGTTTTTTCTCAATGTAAAATAGACCATAGGATGGATATCAAGTCATCCATGTATTCATTTTTGTCTAGTGTTACTCTCTCTTCATCACTCACAGTATGGGCCTCTTTTATCTATTTGAATAAATAATTTTAGTGTTTATTTGACATAATTTTTAGAGAGAAATTATTGTATCTAAACTCTTGGGGTGAAATAGAATAAAAATATGCCACCATTTTATCATATCTATTCTATTTATAGTGACATTTTTGGTTTTATTCAAGCTTAGAATTATTCATCTCTCTAAACATTTTGTAAAAATAATGTTTTGGGATCACTTAAATTTATTATTAATGTTGTATACATTTTGACAACTTATTTAATTCCTCAAAATATTAATTTGTCACATCAATTTGTTTAAAAATACATGAACCATTAGCAATCAATAGCCTTCATTAATTATCCTTTTATATTACCCATTGTGACTTGACTTTAACATCTTCACAACTTTATTATTAATTTATGAAATATCTACATCCATGTGTCAGGTTATTTTTATCTACGAATCATGGAATTATTAGTGTCATTATGATTTTTTTGTTTACAAATCATTCCATGGATGTGTGGAATTTACACACACACACACACACACACACACATTGAATTATGACTTGTTATGATCCATAAAGCTATCAAGATATCATGTAGGTATGTGTAAATGTAAATTTTATGTACTATGATTCTTAATTCATTATACTATCACTCGAAATAGTAGGATATCACCTCATGGTGGATTTCAATTGGATCATAATCATGAAATTCTTATAATTATTTATTTATATTTAAATGAATGCATTTGTGTGACTATTTAAAGTGTGACAAGTGGAAATATGTGATCCATTTAGAATCGTACCACACCCATAACTTCATAGAGTTATGTTATTTTGTTATGAAGTCTATGGATATGATTTTATGTAATATTGTACATATCATTTGAAATTAACATATTCATGCACACATATAAAAAATAATATAAATCCTTTGAAATTATTTAGATAAAAAATAAAAATAAAAACAATAATTTAATATCCATATTAAATTACATATATGACGTGTATTTTTATGAATGGTTTTAGAGTCTTGGAACCATTCAATCATGGAATGTTGAATTTATCTTAGGTCATTTTCATGGTTGTGTGAGTCCATGGACATTGAAATAAATTATATGAATGATCATGTCTTCCTTACCCATTAATAATACTATTAATGGGTAAGGAAGACATGATCATTCATATAATAAAAAAACATGTAAAATAAAATTATTTTCCTAATGTAATTATGGAGAAAATGAATGATCAATGTGTGAAAATGTTGTCTTTATGGATTCGTGAATATTATGAGTTTTGGGCTAGTTTTATGAATGGGTATGCACAAAAAAAATATGTAGGAGTAACCTAAAGGAGTTATGGTCTAAAAATATAACATTATTAAATGAGCACTATGTTTTTATTACAATGTCTACCAAAGGTTCACAAAAGACTAAATATTCTAATTGAAGTTAATTATAACTAAGTCCTAATCTATTTGGAAAGGAAATTTCAATTGATTTTATAATATTTTTATCATAAATTTGAGAAAAATATTGTTTTTATTTATTTTAAAGTTAATGGGTTATGTTGGTCATAGTAGATTATTTTTCATGCCCTAATTTTTTACCACAATTTATATAGATTGGGGTAAAATTATGAACTTCTCCAACCAATACCATCCTCAGATGAATGGGAATTTAGAGAGGGTTACTTATGAATTATAGGACATGTTTTTAACATATGTAATGTAACTACATAACCAATGACATGAATATATACATTTCTTAGTACTTTTCTATAATAAAAAATTATCCCCATTCCATTGGCATGGGACCATATGCTACTTGTATGGATGACATTTTAGAACACATTTATGTCGAGATAAGCTTGATGACCATGCTGAATTTGTCTCAATATGGTGAAAGAAATGGAATAGAAGGCTTTGAATATTTGAAAACACCTCAAGGAGGGAAAATAATGATAAGAAAAAGGTTGTGGACTTAAATGAGATGAATACGAGATTTGATTTGAAAGAATTAGTGTTATTTGTAATTAAAGCAAGTAAGAGTATAGGGTGGATTATTTGTGAACATAAGTTCTCACCCAGGTTTATATGACTATTTGATATTCTTAAGTGACTTGCCCCATATATTTATAGGATTTACCTTCCACCAATATGTATATGATGCATTATATCTTCCATGTTTTTTTATTAGGAAAGCATAAACCTAACCCAACACATGTTTTTATTGGTATTATTTAAGGATGAATGAAGATTTGTTTAAAGTAGATACATTGAGTATTATAAACCAAAGGTAATTTAAAATTAAACATTATGATATAGATCAAATCAAAGTCTAATGAGATTAATATATCATAAGTAATTCTACATGATAAGAAACTTCAGATATGCAACATCTATAAAATCATATTTTTACAACCAACTTTTGAAAGAAGTATTTTGAATGGGGTATTATATAGTTACTTACCTTGAGATCCATATTTTTTAAGCCAATGGAGTCCTCTTCAATCCATTATTATATTATGATCTTATGATTTTTTTTAATCATTTAATGGTAAAAACATGTTGAGAAATTTTATATGCTAAGAAACATATGTGAATACATATATGTTTGGGAGGGTGGTTATGAGATTGGATTTATGTGTACACATTATTAATTTATGTGATATTAGATTTATCACTAACATAAAATAATGATGTGGTGTTTAATTCATATTTTAAATAATGATTAATATGATGGATGTATCTAGTTTATATGTAGATGATAGGTTTGTTATATAGGTTACAACATTATACTAATAATGAGATGTGTTGGTAGAGATTTGTATAATGTCTATTATATGGTATTTGAGTCAACCCAATAGAGTGGAAATAAATAATTAAACATGGAAAAAGATTCAGCACCAACCAATAATCTGTCATCAATAGCGATCATGTTGTATACTAGATTCTTGAATTAGAGAGAACACTATATGTTCATATGTTTGGATAAAATGAATTGAATTTTTTTTAAATTTGAATAAGATATGGAAATTCAAATAAAATAAAATAAAATTGAAAAGAGTATCAAATAATAATCACTATGATGAAAATAGATTGAGAAATATATTAATAAAATCCAAAACCATGGGTTGTTAAGTGTTAATGGTGAGAAATTTACCTTATATATTTGGACATACTTGAGTGAACCATAAGTTGGAGTTTAAAATGAATTAAAATGGTAAATTGAGGTTACACATGTCAACTTAAAGTGAAGAAAAAAAAAGTAAAAATGGACATTGAAATCAATAAATAATGTTTGTCTTAATAATAACACATGAACACTTATATAGTTACATTTCATATTGAAAAAATGAACAAAGAAATATTTTAGGAGCATAGATTTAGAACGTAGGCCGTGTAGTGACTGATATGTCATAACCTTGATTACGGTAATATTTAATATTATTGTTTTTTTTGAGTCATTTTATTATTTTTTTATAATGATGTGGAGATATTCAAGAAGTTTTGGATATTTTTATTTTGGATGATTTTTTTTTTTTAATGAATGTTTGTATTTTATGACAACTCGCAAACTATCTGACCTATTTTAACATTATTTTTCTCATTGAAATTTTTTTTCCATTCTTTGTGATTTACTTAGGGTGGGCTGTAATAAGCCTAAGAATGGAACTTTCTATTTCAAATTATTTTTACATCTACCATAAGCATTGCTACATACATAGCTACAGGGCTTTGCACATGTCCTCACAGAGGAACATAAGTTGTCAAGTTAATGTTTTAGGGGGTTTTGAACCATGCTAAGGTATTTTTAATCCAATTTATTAAATATTACACATTAATTAATCATGTGATTGTGTTTCATTTGAAAACACTTGAAACTAAATTATTTGTAGGTTTGTTTACCTAGTTTCAATGTGATTTATTTCTCTAAACTTATTTTTTAAGGTTTTATTATGGTTCTTTCCTTTAGAGTATTTTCATACAATTGAATTAAAAACTTTATTATTTTAGTTATTTTTATTTTTCATTTTGATTTACCATCTTGATTATACTATTATTTATTTATTAAACCCTTATGTAATATTTACCCATTTTTTTTCACTTTTTATATTTGAAATAGAATCACGAGTAAATGATAATGTTATGATATTTTTTTATGGATAGAGTATTAGGTTGGAACTCATGTTTTTTGGGGTGAGTAAATTAGTATAGGAAATAGATGATTTATCATTACCCTCTCATGGACATGTACACTCATGGTGGTGAAGGGGACCATGGCACCAAATCATCTCTTCAATTGGTATCATTTTAAAATATTATGGAAGTAATCCTACAAGCAAGTAAAACTATGGTGTCATAGTGCATGCATTTCAAATTTTATTTATATATATTAAATAAAAAGGATAAACTATAATATTTTTACATGGTTTACTAATAAATTTAAATTTTTAAGTTTACTATATTGTGTTTATTTCATTGTGATTACATAGAATTGAATTTCATTAACTTAGTTTATTAGAATCCATATTTTTATTTATGTCTTATGAAAGGAAGTATGCATAACTAGGATCATGATGAATAATTAATATAAATATAAATGAATTAAAAATGGAATTTGTAGTCAAAATTTATATTTTTTATTTATGATAAAGACAATGGAGTTCGTATCATTGTGAAATGATACTTATGACTATCCATTTTTAGCTATAAAAATGAAAAAATCTATGTTCATGAAACCAACATAATATTATGGTTTATTATTAAATAAATAAAGATTATTTATTTAATGATTTAATATAACTTTAATAAACTTTATATAAAATTAATTCCATGCCACTTGTATCTACTATAAATATTAATATGAAACATTTTCATCTTCTTTATTAATGCCATTTTGAGCTTCTTGCTCTTTTTTATAGTCTTATGTGTGTATAAGTTAATCACTTACCTCACTCGACCACAATGTGATATATATGTTGTAAATTTTATATTTATATGTGCATGGACACTATGAGTGCTCACTTTGAATTAGTGACTCAATATACTATCTAAAAACTATTATTTATCACATCCATGGTTTATGATTATTTCTTATGATATAGAAGATTATGCCTCTTAACAAAATGATGTTATGTATAGCAATGTAGTGATTACAATAAACATTTTTTATTTTATTTATACCATGGGTCCTCAAACATGTTGCATTATATAATTCACTTATTGCATGGTCCCATGATTTTACTTAACCCAACTATCTATGCATATGTAATTTTAGCTTATGTAGTGGTAGCCTAGATAATGATATTTTTATGAATTTAATATTTAAAATATATTTGAAGTCTATGAATTAGGCTTATTCTTCATCATATTATGTTATAAAACCCCATTATTGATCATTTAACTTGGAAATAGAATTATTAGGATGGATTATTCTCTATTATTCAAACAATTTGGCATCATTTTCATTTCAATGACCCCATACCAATATGTTGAATACACTTGGACACCTTTGGAGTTTTCAGTATGACATAGGCCACATGTCATATTAAAACTATACTTAGTTATAATTTTTTCACTGTATGTTATTATCATATTTTTTTAATATATGCCATGTAGAATAATGATTTTACCATTATATAAATTGGTGGCCAAATGGTTAGGATTTTCCATTACCCTTTCATACCTTAAACAAAACATCATGTTCTTTTGACATAAAGGTGTGTTTTTTTTAAATATGGATGCGAGTTAAAAATGTATATCATCATGACATGTATCATGATTTTGGAGTATTTCACTCAATAGTTGACTACGAGCAAGTCAATCATTGATTATACACATATGTTTGGGACTATAATTAGTGATTTGATGTGAAAATAACTATAAATATTAGGTCACATGATTATTGGGGACCTTGTCAAAAATAATATTATCGTAGTGTCATGTTAATAAGGTCCTAGGCATTTTTTGAGATGAACAAGTTGTAATGATGTAGATGAGGCATGGGTTTCAAGTGAAGGGGCATTAAAACATGTAGCCTACAAGTATTTACATAAACATTGTGGAATAAAAATATTTATCTTCTAATTAACCAACTCATGGGTTACATAATAATAATATATTCCTATATTCTACAATGCAACTATTACCTTTATCTAGTCCTTAGACTTGGATCTCACACTTAACACTCAACTACATGATATATTTAAATTATGATGATATAGGATAAATTATATCTATAACACTAGAATAAATTAAATCTATATGTCTATATATAATTCAATAATATTATCCCTAATTTACACTTAACTCTAACTAATGGATATTGGGCATCCTTTTTATATGCTCGTTGGTTGATGCAGGAACATCCTTATAAGGATAACTCATTTTGGTGTTTTTTGAATAATTGTGATTTGGTTAGTTTTTTTATGGTTAATTGGGAATTTTAAAGGTTTTATGAGTCTTATATGAAACTTTTGAATATCAAATAAGTGTATAGAGGTGTTTAGGTAGGTTAGAATTCAAAATTGGCATTTTCCCACCAATATTCATAATTTGAATTTTTAAATAATTTTGTCTAGTTTAGGTGTTGTATGAGGATTTGAATGAGTATTAAAAGATATAAATGGTTGGTGATAGTCATTGAATACACCATTTGTATATACATGGGTATTAATGCACACATGTATGTAAAATTAACCTTGATATTTGTGCCAATGTGCAAACTTGCCTGCTAGTGATCATTGCAAAGACAAAAGGTGGTTAGAGAAGTTATAGTTGATATAGAACTTGTTAGGTTTTATTTTAATTAGGTTATGGGATGAAATTTTAATGATCAAGATATTTAAGATCCAAAAAATGAAAAAGATAACTCCTGAGGGGTTGCTAACCCATTAGACATACCTATGTTTTTGAATGTTGTCATTAACGAAGGATTATATAAGACTATTTGATAAAGGAAAATCTAATAACAATGTAATTTGATGATTATTGTCAAATTTTGAGTTTAATGCTATATGTTGAATTTTATTCTATATATATATATATATAAAGATATATATATATATATATATATATATATATATAAAGATATATATATATATATATATATCTTTTATATATATATATATATATATATATATATATATATATATATATATATATATATATATATATATATATATATCATTCTTCATTTCTAGTAAGGACATTACAATCATGTAGAAGCCTGAAATATACACACATAGGCCACTACAAAATAGTGCAAAGTGGGTTATAAAGGTGTATAAAGGGGTATATGATGATTTTAATAGGTTATTAAGATAAATAAAAACCTTAATTAATTGATATAATTATTTTAAAACATTTAGTAACTTAAAAGTTAAATTTTCTTCCTCTTGGGCTCCTACATACTATAGCTACACACATAGATTGACAAGAATTTAAGTTATTTGTTGAATAGAGGAATTCAAATGGATATCCAACATTGTAAAAAATGTATGTGAGGGTAACATACCTTAAAAAATCATTTAATTTTCTTGAAAGTGGATTGAATGATTATTGTTTCAATTTTACTCCTCTCGAGTTCACACAAGCCCTATCAACCCTAAACTAGGATTTCAAGAAACAGACTCAATTTTTAGACATTTTAACTAGTGTAATTTTAGCTTTTTGTAATTATTAGTAGATCATGTGTACAAAACCATTATGGAGGTTTTGAACTAGTTAGGTATGAATACGTATAGTTATATAAGATTATGTATGGATAGGGGTGAAAGAGGCATAACTAGGCCTAAACATAGCCTAAAAAGGGAGTGGAAAGGTTGCCTTTAAATGGTGTCTTAGCTAAATAATTTTTATGGATGGAAAAAAGATAGGGTGTTATGAAATGTCAATAATTTTTCAAAACAAGTCTGTACTAGACCGTACAAGAGGAAAAAGGCCAAAAAAAAGTCAACAAGGGATGTTTGCCAAAGGAAGAAGTTATGTAGGGTGTGGAAGAAATGATAATAGGTTTTGTGGGTTAAATGAGGGATTTATTAAGAATAGTATTAGCATGAAAAATATCATAAGAACCATAAAATATAATAGTTAATATTTGAATCATTAAATGAGTGAAAAAACCTATGAACCTTTATTAACAGAGTTGGCATAAAAAATAAGTCAAGTGTGAAATTGTCAAGTGGTTTCCTCTTCATAATTTGGTATTAGAGATTAGGAAATATTGGGAGGATAGTAATAAAATATGGTAACCAAAGGATGAGGAGAAGAAGTAGCCCAAATAAGGTTACAAATAGTTGATGCCTTGGTTGTTAAATTAAAGAATTTACAAGGAAGGTTTCAAGCCATGGAGTTAGCTTAGAGAAAAGAGATAAACAAAGATGATGTGAGTAGAGGAGAGGATTAGGGTACTCAAGAAGAAGAAGAAGTATAAGGAGAGTAATGTAGATTAGAAGAGATTTTTATAAGAGAAGTCTTTGAAGTGACATAAAAACCAAAGATGGAGGTGCTAATGTATGAGGGCAGTCTCAATGTTGAAGAGTTGGTTGATTGGATCACAACCATGGATAAGTAATTAGACTATAAATAGGTGAATGAGGAAAAAAAAGGTGAATTTTTTAATGATAAATTTGAAGGGTCATGCATCCTTATGGTGGGATGACATACATGAAAAAATAAGAAAGGGAAAAGAGAAGATAAGGTCATGAGATATAATGATGGCCAAGATGAAAATAAAATTCATGCTTAAAGAATAATAGTCCCACTTGTCTAGAAGGATATGAACTATAAGACAAAAGGGCATGATGGTGAAAGAGTACACAAAGAAATTATAAAATTTAACTATCCAAGTAGGAAACATAGAGGAGGATGTAGAGAATGTTATTAGGTACATTAATGGCATAAACTTTATCATTCAAGATGAGATCAAAATTTTATCACCAAGAATAGTAGAGGAGGCCTATCACATTGCATTAAAGGC
Source organism: Torreya grandis (assembly GCA_037957365.1). Lineage (NCBI taxonomy): Eukaryota > Viridiplantae > Streptophyta > Pinopsida > Cupressales > Taxaceae > Torreya > Torreya grandis. The sequence goes on from JARHVA010011130.1 coordinate 59,551, forward strand.
AGAGGAATTTTTTTCTAGAAGGAAAAGTTAACAAAATAGTGGGGTAGGTGGTAGAAGCTATAGAGGTAGAGGGTAGAAAGAAGGAAGAGGACAACTAGGTAATTGAAATCAATGACAAAGTTAAAGAAATGAATTTTATAGTAGTTATGAGAGTTATAATCAATAAAATAGAGGTGGTTATGGATATACAAGTGGAAGATCATATGGTAGAGGAAGAGGAAATAGTTGGTTAGCTGGTAAGTTTTTCAAGAGGAACAAATTTGCTGGGCATATATCATATGAGTGTCCATAAGACATTCAAAGTGGCATATATTGGAGTGAGAATATAAACCAAATGGTTAAAAAAGAAGAGGAATGTGTAGATTCATTTCCAAACTATGTGGAAGAGCCTAAACTAAGAGAGAGTTTGCTAATGAGGAGAGTAATTTTGATGACAAACCATGAGGAGAGAGAATCACCATAGAGAAAGACATTGTTCAATACCATGTGCAAGAGCAAAGGTAAATGTTGTAAAACCATAGATGATAATGGTAGTACATATAATATTATGTTTTACTTGATGGTATATAAATTATGATTATAAAGTAAGAAACATCCAAGTCCATACAAAGTCTCTTGGATTTAAAATAGTCATCAAGTCCTAGTGAATGAACAATGCTATGTATATTTATAGATTGGTGGTTATAAGGATATAATTTTGTGTGATGTGGTTCCCATTGATGTTCACCATATCATCCTTGGTAGACCATGGTAGTATCACATTATATCTTTATATGATGGTAGATCCAATACTTACACTAGTGAAAAGGATGGTCAAGCATGGAAGGAGACCCCAAGTAGTGTGATGATGTTTGGAGAGAAGGAATAATTTTGAAAAGAAGTTAGTTAAAACATCAAGGATAAGAGAATTTTAGTTGAGAATAAGTGTCAAGGTGAAGACAATGCAGTACAAGTTACCAAAGCAATAGGAGAAGAGACTGCAACAGTTAACAAGAATTTTGAGGTGTTGATAGTAAGCAACAAGGAATTATCATAGTCAGACCAGAAGGATGAGTTTTTTTCAAATGAAAACTTGGAAAGGATGTTTTCATACTTATCACATTAATTATCCTTAATAAATAACATGGATTATCTAAAAGACTTTGATAAGAAAGTTAACAAGTGGATATGTTTTGATATGGGTAGTGAAGTGACTGATTAGACAGAGAATGTATAAAATACAAAGATCAAGGAAGTAATTAAAGAGTTTGATGGTACTATAGATAAGAAAATGACTCAAAAGACACAATCCAACCAATAATAGACCCAATCATAGGAAGGATAACCATGCAAGTGAAAGAGAGTGACTTCATGAAGATAATAGGGATTTATTTATTATTAAATTGTGTGTTTCATGTGTAGGAGAACAAAATGATGCTGAAGATGATCAAGTGGGAGATCAATATGTAGAAAGATAACCTCAAAGGAGGAAGCAAGGTAACATTGATCAAATAATAATGACGTATATGTGTCTCTCATAGACCTTGGGATCTAGGAGGCTGTGACCTTGCATAGTTGAAGTGAACAAGAGAGATACATTCTAAGGAGGAGGTTAATACAAGATGATTAAAATTTCATGGAAAGTTTCTTTTGAACTTTAGTATTATGATTTAGGAACATCCTTCTAAGTATGAACCATTTTGGTGTTTGTTTGAATAATTATGATTTGGTTAGTTATTTTGTGGTAAATTAGGTGGCTTAAGGGTTTTATGAGTCTTAACCCAAACTTTGGAATTTTCTCCAAGTGCTTACAAGTTCTTAGGTACGTTAGAATTTAAAATTGGCATTTTCTTACCAATTTTCATAATTTGAATAATTATATCTAGTTTAGATGTTTTACGAGGATTTGAAGGAGTATTAAAATGTACAAATGGTTGGTGGAAATAATTTAAGATACACACACACACACACACACACACACACACACACACACACACACACACACACACACATACACGTGTGTGTGTGTGTGGGTATTAATGCACACATGTATGGAAAATCAACCTTGATATCTATGCCCATGAGAAAAATTTCTTGTTAGTGACCGTCGGAAAGACAAAAGGTGGTTAGAGTAGTTATATCGATATAAAACTTTTTTTTTAGATATTTATGGGATGACATTAGAATTATGGAGAGATTAAATTTTTAAAAAATGAAAAAGATAACTCCTTAGGGGTTGCTAACCCATTATACAGGACTATTTTTCTGAATGTTATCATTGATGGAGGATTATGTAAGATTGTTCAACGAATGAAAATCTAATAAAGATCCACTTTTATGATTATTATGGAATTGGAAAATCTAATACATGTTTTTTTAATTTTATTCTATATTTATTTTATTTGTTTCATTATTCATTGCTATCAAGGACATTATAGTCCTATAGAAGCTAGAAATATATACACGTAATCCCCTATAAAACAATGTAAAGTGGGTTATAATGGTGAATGGAGGGGTATTTGATGATTTTAAGAGGTGAATAAGATAAATAAAAACCTTAATAAATTGATACATTGATTGGAATCTTCGTTAGTAACTTAAAACTAAAATTTCTTCCTTTCGAACCCCTATAGACTGTATCTACACACACATATTGACAATAATTTAAGGTATTTGTTGAATAGAGGAATTAAGATGGAGATACAATTCTTGGAAAAGTTGTATGGGAGTATAAAATACCTTGATAAATAATTTAATTTGATTTAAAGTATATTTAATTATTATTGTTTCAATTTTACTCCTCTCGGGTTCACACAGACCCTATCAACCCTGAACAAGGGTTTCAAGAAATAAAATTTATTTTCACATGTTTTAACTATTAAGATTTTACCAAATTTTGTAATTTTATAGGATATAATTTTAACTAAAGTATTATGGAGGTTTTGAACTAGTTAGGTATGGAGATGTATAGTTATAGAAGATTGTGTATGGACAGGGGTGAAGGAGGCCTAATTAAGCCTAAACAGAGCCTTAAAATGGAGTGAAAATGTGTCCTTTGAATAGAGTATTCACAAGATAATTTATAGATATGAAAAACAAGATAATAGGTGTTAATAAATGTCTGTTAAGGGGGTGGGGAATCCAATAACAAACACACTATTCTGATTCCACCTATTAGGATCTTGCTCCTCAGAAAGAGCACAGTATGATTACCAAATATAAGCAATTAAATATGTAGAAATAACCAGAAACACAAGTAACTAGAATTCACCAATAGCACAGAATATGAGAGACAATACACTATCTTGTATTAACACTTTACATAAAAGAATACTACAAAGAGCCGCCACACTCTTCCACCTTACAGAGGTTTCCCACACCTCAAGTGTACAGTAATTCTTCTCACACACACTCTCCTACACAAAAAACGGTCCCAACAACCAACTCACACACAGAATTGGTGTTCACCTCACCAACCAGTCAGTAATAACCCTGTCGGTACACCAAGCACTCTATAGCACTTCAAGTTGATCTCCCATGAACCTGCAACCTATAATTCAACAGACTAAACTTACATGTAGATCCCCTATGAGCTTGCAACAACCTGCAACTCAATGATCTTACAACTAGAAGGAACTCTTCTTTTTTATCTCATCCTTAAACAATACATGCCAATGGATCTATAAATAGATCCCTAACTTAAACAATAACTTAGACTCTTAATTTAGACAATTATCCTCGCAGCCCAAGACTCTAATTGGTCTTAACATGCAAACTCTTTGCTCACTTAACTAACTATCCGTGAAACAAGCAGTTTTGGAACACACAGGCGACCGACGCCAGTCCCTGCTTGCCTGGTTCTGCTGACGTCGGCCGACTCCTTGCCATCACCGGTGGCCTTCTGCACTGGTCTCGACCGACGTCGGTCCTGCTGCCGACGTCGGTGCTCCTGGATCTCAGCAACCTTCTGTTCCTATATTTGAAAAGTGTTGAAGCTTTTAGCTCCACAACCTAATAATCTCCCACTTAGAGATAAACAGCTACAACCTATACCTGTACCTGTACTCTATCTAGTTTGTTCCCTTGGCTTTGTATCCCTCCTCAAGATCACTCTTGAAGACCAACCACCACAAATCCTGTAGTGCAAAACCTGTCATCCAAATTACCTGCCACATCCACATCTACAACCATGTATATAAGAACTTGACCCTGCATAGCATGTGCACCTGCTACTGGTCCCACTAAACTACCCTTCAGTAATACTTTCTTGGATTGACTCCAAACTTGTGACAACTCCCACTGCTTGGGAAAAATCAGGTTTAGTACACACCATGCACTCAACCTCATTATGTGAATCAAGACACCTGTTCTATGAACTGTCCAACCATCGGCGTGCTAACCGGTTTCACACAATCATCCTGAAACAAAGTCAACCAAGACCTCCATGTCTCTAGAACACACTCATGCCAAAGAATCTTGCTGCTCCTAGATTCTCCATGACACACACCTGAACTAGCTTTACCTTTAGTTCAGCAATACCTGTATATGTAACCCTGCAACAAGCACATCATACATAAATAGGATAATGTAGCTAATATTATCCAACCTGGTAAAGAGAAACACAATGATCAAACCTCCATTGTCCTACAGCTAATACAAGACCATATACCCTGATTTACCATCTCACGTATCCATTTTCGCTCTTCTTCATCCTGAACATCCATTCGTCTCTCAGTGCTTACTTCCAGCTGGCAACTCTACCCAAAACACCTGTTTTGTTCTCCTCCAAGGAATCACATCCTCATCCATGCCAAGCTCCCACTGTTTCCTGGATCTACCTGTTCTGCTTCTTTAACAACTTCCTGGTTCTATACCATAGTGAGCAACAAGTAGTGTAAAGAAGGGAAATGACGAATTTAAGAACTTACTTATGCCTTCAGTCCTCCATATGGGCACTTGAGACTCCATGACAACTAGCTGTCCACCCAAAATTCGTCTCAGTGACCGATGCCAGTCACATCTCAGTCTGTAGCCGACTGATGTCGGTTCCCTGCGACTGCCACCTTGCCGACGTCGGTTTCCCCTGGCCGACGCCGGTCATCATCTTCCCTAAGTCACCGACATCAGGTTGCACATAGCCGACGTCGGTCCCTATCTGGACACTGACGCTGGTTTTCCTGCCGACGTCGGTCTCTGTGTTTTTCTAGTGAGACCTAACTTTTTCCCACGAGATCCTTTTGGATCAAACCCTTGTCCAAATCACCCTTGCTCTGCTCAGAATTCCTCTGCACCTTGTGCTGAACTCTGTCCATCACCTTCTCCTTGAAAACCAAGGCTTTCCTGTTCTTGTCACTAACATCGGATTCCTCAAGAAACGTCACCTTCTTCTTCTGCATACAGAAACCATGATCCATGCCTTCCAAATCCAAAAGCATACTATTTGACTCAAGAACAATCATCTCCTTCTTATTTATGTGACCAAGCCTATTAAGCCACATCTCTGAATCTACAGCTGAAGTAGATAACCTAGAAAGAGAATCAGTAATACAAGTAGATAGATAAAGCGTACCTACTTTCTTACCTCTAGCTACAACAAGTGTACCCTTGGTAACCTTCCAAGAGTCCGCTGTGAGAGTTACTGTGCAACCCTCATCACCCAAACTTCTAACAGAAATCAAATTCCACTTCAGAACTGGGACATGCATGACCTCCTTTAACACCCATGTGTCACCTGTCTACAATTTCAGCTTCACTTTTCCTTTGCCAACAATCTGACAAGGCTTACCATCCCCTACACAAATTTCTCCAAAGTCTCCCTGGACATACTCATGAAAAAATTCCCTATGTGGGGATGCATGAAAAGAGGCACCAAAATATAAAACCCAAGATTCTACTTTATCCAAAGAACATACCAGAGCATCCTGTGCAATGTAATCCGCAACATCTGCTTCTTCTCCATGTCCTTCATGCTGATCTTCACCCGATCTGCAATCTCTCTTTAAGTGCCCTTGCTTTCCACATTTCCAGCAGCTTATTCTGCCATACCTGGACTTGGATCTTCTGCCTATCTTCGACATTGATCTCCCACACTCTATCTTCTCTCTTGGCCTTCCTCTGCCTTCAACACTCAAAGCATCTCCTGATGATTCACCTGTGCTTTTCCTGCGTATCTCTTCATTCAAGATCACACTCACAACATCATCCAATTTTAAGACTTTTGAAGGAGACATAGTATTAGAAATTGCCATTACCAAACCTTCCCAACTTTCAGGTAATGAACACAAGATTAAGAGAGCTCTAATTTCATCATCAAATACAATATTGACTGAACTTAACTAGTTTACCAAACCATGGAAATCACTAAGATGGCTATGAATAGATCCACCTTCCAACATTTGCAAATTAAATAAACGCTTCATAAGAAATACCTTATTAGAAGCTGAGGGTTTTTCATACAAATTTTCCAAAGATTCCATCAACTCCACCATTGTCTTACACTGTGATAAGCTGGAAATCACAGATGATGCAAGACTCAATCTAATAGATCCCAGAGCCTTTCGATCAAGAACCTCCCATTCTTCATCCTTCATATCCGAGGGTTTGCTATTAACCCTGCCCAACGGTAAGTACAAATCTTTCTGATACAGATAGTCCTCAATCTGCATCCTCCATAATTGGTAGTTCTTGCCATTAAACTTTTCCATTCGTAGCTTACTGTCTTCTATCATTGCTCAACTCCCACTCAAGCAGAAACCCTGTGAGTAACCTGTAATCAAAACACACTACCCAGATCTAAACCAATATGTTAGTATCCCAACCAAAAGCTCTGATACCAGTTGTTAGGGGTGGTGGGAATCCAAGAATAAACACACTATTCTGATTCCACCTGTTAGGATCTTGCTCCTTAGAAAGAGCACATTATGATTACCAAATATAAGCAATTAAATATGTGGAAATAACCAGAAACACAAGTAACTAGAATTCACCAATAGCACAGAATATGAGAGACAATACACTATCTTGTATTAACACTTTACAGAAAAGAATACTACAAAGAGTCGCCACACTCTTCCACCTTACAGAGGTTTCCCACACCTCAAGTGTACAATAATTCTTCTCACACACACTCTCCTACACAAAAAATGGTCCCAACAACCAACTCACACACAGAATTGGTGTTCACCTCACCAACCAGTCAGTAATAACCCTGTCGGTACACCAAGCACTCTATAGCACTTCAAGTTGATCTCCCATGAACCTGCAACCTGCAATTCAACAGACCAAACTTACATGTAGATCCCCTATGAGCTTGCAACAACCTGCAACTCAATGATCTTACAACTAGAAGGAACTCTTCCTTTTTATCTCATCCTTATACAATACATGCCAATGGGTCTATAAATAGATCCCTAACTTAAAAAATAACTTAGACTCTTAATTTAGACAATTATCCTCGCAGCCCAAGACTCTAACTGGTCTTAACATGCAAACTCTTTGTTCACTTAACTACTGTCTGTGAAATGAGCAGTTCTGGAACACACAGGCGACCGACGCCGGTCCTTGCTTACCTAGTTCTGCCGACGTCGGTCGACTCCCTGCCATCGCCGGTGGCCTTCTGCACTGGTCTCGATCGACGTCAGTCCTGCTGCCGACGCCGGTGCTCCTGGATTTCAGCAACCTTCTGTTCCTCTGTTTGCAAAGTGTTGAAGCTTTTAGATCCACAACCTAACAATGTCAATATATATTCAAAACTAGTCAATACTAGATTGTATAAGAGGAAAAGGCCTAAAAAAGGATATAAAGGCTATCTACTAAAGGAAGAAGTTATATAGGGTGTGAAAGAAGTGACGAGAGGTTTGGTGAGTTGAATTAAGGTTTAATTAAGACTAGTATGAGCATGAAAAATATCACAATAACCATCAAACATTAAAGTGAATCCTAAGATCAGTGAATGAGTAAATAAACCTATGAACCTTTTTTAACAGAGTTGGCATAAGAAACAAGTCAAGTGTTTATTGTCAAGTGGTTTCTTATGCATCATTGGTACAGTAACCCTCATTAGTAATTTAGCCTAATTTCCCACCTATCATAATTAAAATTTAAGGTTGGGTTAAAATTATAACCTAGTTGTCATTCAAATGTATTAAAGTTTCCTTTTCCTACCTTCTTCTCCTATTTGGATTTTATGTCACATCTGATGATTATATCAAGTAATTCATACATTCTATGTGGATTAAGTTTCTATATGTAGCCAAATATGCATATGTTTTTTTTTTGTTTTATTCCCTTTATCCATTATAACTTTCACCTATGTACTTATCTTCTCTTCTATGCTTACTCCCACATGTGTGACCTGATGCTCATGCCCTCTCTAGTATTTGAATCCAAGTTTTGACTTCAATAAAATATTTATAATTTACAGGCTAATAGCTCTTCCTTGACACATTGGGATCAAATTAATTCTTATTTGTTATATACCTATGATTTATAATAGGCCTTTAAGTATTTTTCACATCACCACACAAATCTCTTCTTCAACTCTCTAATCTTATTCCATTGTGCATCTTCTTTCACACTTTTTTTTAAGTCTTTCATTATGTGTCTTCACATAAGGTTTTGAATATTGTTGATTTTTACCTTCAGTGAATTAACTCAAAATTTGCACATAGTTTGCCTCTATACTACATGACTGGATCTAAATATTCACCCTATTTATTTATCCACCTTTCATTCTATACAATGGTGGGTATATTTATTCTTTGAGCTATCCTTGTCTATATCTATAGATCTTTTCATACAATTTTAGTTCATGTTCCATCTTTGTGCATGATTTACAACTCATCATATTACATGAATATAAGTGGGTTTCCCCATTCTATTGATTATTAAACCTTTTTATGTCATCCTTCAACACCTAACACTTATTTACTTATGTGTTCTTAAACATAAGCAATGTAATATTGCAGGTTTGTCTATGATGAATATAAAATGTAAGCTCATTTTTACAAGTAGGGTTGAATTAGCGCAACAAACCATTTCATTAGCTGCCTAGACCATGTTACTCCCTAAAACATGTTTTTATGTTTAGCAAAATTTAAATATGCTTCTTATTCTTCCAGACTATCATTGGGACATAAATTGTCATCTTATTCCTAGCTTTGATATCTCTCTTATTACATCTCCCATTATTCACTCTCTTCCTATTACTCTTCTAATTTTCCCTCTCATGGGTCTATTACCACTCTATATATCAAACTCTACCAAGTGTAATGAATAATTATTCCTATACTATGCATAAAAAACTAACTCCCCACATATTCCTTTCTTATCTCTTGATTATTTGGTTCTTAAATGGTTAACTAGTGTACAACTTAACAAATGATAATACATTCGAGTTATGTGTGCATGCTAAAGCTTTGTGAGGGATAAAGTATGGTATAGATAAAGAGAGATATATAAGTCAAATAATAAATGTGTTGTATTTATATATTAGCTCTTTACATGGAATATGTGATAGAGGAATCCAAAGAGGGTTAGTTCAACCATTATTGAGTTCACATAAAAATGAATGAATGAAATTAACACCCTAATCCTATTCACTATGTTTGAGAAAGACTAAGAAAAAGATGAATAAAATACAATTCAAAATAAAAGAATTTTATACCTTCTTTGAGATACCTCCTTTACTTATTAGTTTGAAGAAGTATGTGTTTTGATTATAGAACTAGAATTCTCTAGTGATGTTGAATCTACATGTAGTAAACATATCCCCTTGTATAAAATTTGGCTTGAGAGTTAGCTTGAGAATTGTGAATTTAATTAGGTATTTTGTTAGATTGAGTTTAGGTCTAAGAAGCCTTTTTATAATGGAGGCGGGATCTTCAATTTATAGACTTGTTAAATAAGTGAGGACCATGTTTATCTCCAAATGGATGGTGAATAATGGGCCCTCCCCCTCATTAATGTTGGAGGTTAGAAATGTAAGAGGGTCCATTTAATGAAATGTGACATATGGAAGATATTTTGAAGAAAATATCAATCATGACCCTTTTTGGAGTGTATAAGAGGGTGTAAGATAGAGGAGTGTCTAAGAAGATGTATGAGAGTTTAAGATATTTCTTTCACTCCTCTTCTTTCCCATTGACCTTCTCAATTGATGTCACCAAGATGAGGTAATAAAGGAATTTTGATTTTAGATAACAGAAGTTTCTAAATAACCACAAAATTTTTCGTTAGAAAATGTTTAGGTTAATTAAGCATGTAATTAATTAACTATTAGAGGAATGGTGGCCTTTTAAAATGTTATTTTTGTCAATTAAACGTTCACTTAATTTCCCTAAAATAAATTTTACAAATGATTAAACTCATTTGGGGGTGCATTTGATAAAATTTATGTGATGTTATAGTGCATTTGAGCCAATTAGGAATGTGTTATTGCATGTTTATATTAAATCAATAGTTTGGTGGATAAATTTGATTAATTGATGATTTATAATTAAATTTACATGTTATTATGGTATAAAATCATGAGGAAGAAATGAAATCATGAGGAATATCAGGTCATATCCATGGTTTTACAATGCAACCCATGAGAAAAAAGAAACCAAAGGACCAAAATAAGGAACCAAGGTTTATGTAAACATAAATTTATGTAAAGGGTGCGACCCATTTATATATCATGAAAAAAAATTTAGAAGGATAACATATATGAAACATGATAAGAAGGGAAATGTATAAGCAAAATACTTCTTTAAAAATCGTGCATTTATGCACTTTTTGAAAATATGGCCTTCATTAGTTTGAAGGCAATATGTACTAGAACCAAGTACATATTTGAATAAATAATGGACTTACCATGTTTGGCCATATTTATCTTCTATATCATGAGTGTAATCTAATTTATGCACAAGATCACCAACATTGAAATGACAAACTTTAACCATTTTGTTAAGTTTTTTGGTAATATGAGCATTGTATTGGTGATTGTGTTATAAATCAAAAAGATGATATTCATAAAGAAGATCAAGAGAATGAAGGTGATATTCATGTATTTATTCATCAAGTATGATAAAGTGAAGAGATATATGGAGAGAGGGAAGATCATTTTACAATTGGAGGATAGATTCAGAACCATAGACTAGCAAAGTGTTTCCCCAGTGGTAATGCATATGTTAGTGCAATAGGACCAAAAAGTGGGATATAGATGAATATGTCAATCCATGTAGGTTTCAAGGATTGTATTTTGGATAATTTTATTAATAAAATTTTTAGTGGCCTTAGCTTGAACATTGTATTGTGGATGGTAGGGCATGGCAAATTTGTGATTGATTTTGAATTTATCACAGAGTTATTTAATGTCTTTAATTTTGAAATTACCACTAGTATCATAAATGATAGTATGGGGAACTCCAAAATGATAGATTATTTGATTGAGGATGAGTTTAAAAATGGTGGTTCTAGTCACATTGATAAGAGACATGGATTTAACTCATTTGGTAAAATAATTGGTAGCTGTGATGATAAAGACATGCCCATCCTGTGATTTAGGTAGGTTACCTATGAAATCTAATCCCCATATTGAGAATAGATAAGGAGAATACATAGTTTGGATCTTGGATGGAGGAAAATGGATTAAATAATCATAAAGTTGTCAAGGACTACATCTTCTAGTGAATTCAATGGCATCCTTTTAAAGAGTAAGCCAAAATTAACCCATAAGCATTTATGTGTTGTAGTATGTCCTCTATAGTGAACACCACAAATGACCCCATGTGCTTATTCAAGGGGAGGAAGAACCTCTTATTTTATAACATAATGGAGTATGGTACCTTAAAATTTATGATAATAAATTATTTTATATTGAAATACATATTTTGAATTCTTATTTTTGTATTTAAGTATTTTTACAAGAATCTGTGTTTAGAGGATAAGTTTGAAGTTCAAGGAATTGACTAATGTCTTTATACCATGGGCTATGTTTAATGGTGATAGCCTTAATATGGTATATAAATTAAGCTTGTGGTTTAATTAAAGATGGGGACTTGCTTATTTGAATTAGAAATGTAGAATTACTAGGAACCTGATGTGGATGAAAAAGAGATGCTGAAGAAGCAAGTGAGTTAATGCTAGAATTTTTATTTCTAAGGATGGTCTCAATGGTGAAATAAGTGAATTAGTCTGCAAGGGTAGTGGATATTTGATGATAAACAATAAGGTTTTATCTTTTTCATTGATTATAACCATTAACCTATTTGCAAATGAGTTGGGAGTGACCCAAAATATGTAGATATGTAATGTCTAAGTTAATTACCACTCTCATGGCTAGGATAGATGTTTTTTAGTTTTCCATGTTGTTAACAACATCAAACATAAGGTGAAATTCCAAAGGGATAATAATACCAAGAGGACTAGTGAGGATGCAAACTTCCCCAGCTCCTTAAAGGAAATTGGTGCATAAAAATGAAGGGTCCAAGTATCTTCATGTAAATTAACATTAATTTCATATAATTCTTTGATTACTTTAGAATTTAGTAGTATCAATATTGATAGATGAATCCTCTATATTATGTGCTTCAACATCAATAGTGAAATTATGGAAGTAATCTTTAAAGGATATATCTTGATTAAGACCTTCAATATAGAGGATATTTCCATCAAGGAGACTATCTTGAAGGTGCTATGTAGTAGGTATGGGAGCTATTATGAGTTTTTAAACAATTATTTGTCCTTTGATAGCTTTTTATGTGATAAGGCAAAGATCAAATTCCATTAGAAGGACCATCGACTTGAAAATTTTCTCTCCATACTGTAACGCTTTAGAGAAGAAGTGAGGGAGTGGATCATAATGAATGATAACATAAGTTTTTTAATAAATCATATAACAACAGATCTTTTTAGTTGTAAAATTTATATCAAAGTAATCACATTCTAATTTTGTATAAGATTTTTGATATGAAATGAGACCTCAATTGATTTAATAGATGGCATGATCTCTTTTAGTTTCCTCTTGTTGGGCAAGCATTACCCCAACTGATATAGGTGTGGAAGAAGCATATAACATTAAAGGATGATCATTAGAAGGTGGATGAATGGTGGGTGGATGAATCAAAGATTATTTTATAATGTCAAATGTTTTATAACAAAGATCCATCCATTTGAGAGCATTACCTTTATTGAAAAGAGAATTAATAGAATAAATTCAGTAAGCCATTTTGAGGACAAATCATCTTATTTCCAAAAGCTTTCCAAGGTAAGTGGGAACATCATAAATGGAATGAGGGATAGGCATGTTAAAAATAACACTGATCTTAGTGGGATTGACATCAATACTACAAAGAGAGATTAATAACCCAATAAATTTTCAACATGTGATGTAAATGACACATTTATAGGGGGTTAGTTTGACTTTATATTTGATGAGGCAATCAAAGATGATAACAAGATCGAAAAGGTGAGTTTTGAGGATTTTAGACTCAAAACTTAGTTCATCCACATAAGTTTCCACAATCTTATGGATAAGGTCATGGAAAATGTGGTTCATATCCCAATAGTAGATAGATCCAACATTTTTGAGGCTGATGGGCATTTTAACGTAACAATAGGTACCCCATTCTATGGTGAAAGTTATCTTATGTTGATCTTTTGGGGAAATGTGAACTTGATTATAACATGAAAAGCCATCCATAAGGGACAACATTTCATATCCAAAAATGAAATTGATGATTTCATATATATAAGGTAAATGGAAGTTATCTTTGGGAAAAACAAGATTGAGGTTATGAAAATTGATGCAAATGTGAATGACAATGGTGACCTTTTTCTAAATAAGGACAATGTTTGAGATTCATTCTAAATATTCCACATGTTTGATAAATTTAAAATTGATATATTTATGACATAAATTGGAAACTTTGAGGTAATTTATTTTTATTTTTATCACATGCTTTTGGCATTAGGATGGGTGATGATATTATGCACCATGATACTATGGTCAATGTCAGGCATGTCCTCATAGGACCAAGATAAAGCCTCACAATTTTTGTTGAAGAATAAATTAAATTTAACATGTTAAGTTGTTTTAAGTTCTTAAAAGAATATTATAGGTTGAGGGCATGATGGGTTGACATATTCAATTCATGTAATTTCTATAATAAGCATAGAATTTTTATCTTGAAAATAATATGGTGTATTAGGTATAGAGGAAATGGATTTTTTAAAAAAAATCAATTATAGTGATGAGGATATTAAAATGAGGGGATTTTTGTTTGAAAATCCCAAGTTTATGATGTTGCTTAGGGAGTTGAGGTTCTCAAGCATGGAGTAATCCAAGAATGGATTCATCACTAAGAAATATGAGAAGAGGGCCATAATACTCCACGTCTACTTTGAGATCAATAATTTTTTTACCATGGTGTTCATATTAAAATGTATATAGCATATATTTATGGCCTTGGAATCTAGGATAATATCAGGAGTATGTGTAACTAGAGAATACAATTTATCTAATTTTATTGGTTTATCATTAGCATTAGTGATAAGAGGTAAGATTTGTTCCACCACCCAAGGGGTGTTGAGGAGTGGAGAATTAGTACGAGGTACATGAAATTTAGGTGCTAACTCAAAATCTATTGAAATGGCATGAAATTTCTAACTGAGATCATGTATTTGTAATAGAGGTTTTTGATAATGTTGAACATATAAGTCTCATGATTGAGATTGAGACATGATATAGTTATCATCATAAGTTGGAGAAATTGTGCATGCTTATGATTTAGGAGGATCTTCCAAAGGTGAGATTCCTAAATTTTTGAATTTACATGGAGACATGATTAAAGGATATTATAATAATTTAGTGAATCCATAATCATTTCACGCAAAGTCAATTTTATTTTAATATGCTTCCTGAGAATTATATGGAGGGGGAATCCTTAATCTCATCAATGAGAGGGATAGTGAAATAATTAGGTAATAAAGAGGGAGGTATCCAATCTAAGATGTAATGAGCTATCTTGGTCATGTTGCATGTATTTTTTAAGTCATTAGGCTCATCATCATCAAAATCAGCAAGAGTGACATGTAAATACATATTCATATTGATGAATTCATGCAAGGGATCACTATTAATCTTTAAAATAGTGGGAATCTAATATTGGGATTTAGGTTATGAAACATGAATACTCTATGGGTTAGGATCAACGTCATGTTTATACCTTTCAAAATTATGAAGGAATTTGATGCATTGGATTTTGGAAGAGGTGATAGCCCTCATTCATTGAGTCCACAGGCATCTTAGGAGTATGTTATAATATAAAGGTAAATCAAGGATGATGAGATTAGTTTGTATAGTCTTAGGTCCTATGTTAAGAGGGAGTAAAATACAACCAAGTAGATTTTGATTAGTTTTATCAAATCCATGACATGTCAAGCAAGTTTTTTTGAGATGATCTTTGTTATATCTAAATTATTAGATGAGACACAAAGATGTCACATCAATACCAAACCATTTATATATAAGTAATTTATGAGTGAGGGTGGTATTAATGGATTTTTTAATAATGAGGGGTGGATCATTGGCTTGAAATATGATCTCATCATTGATCATGTCTTCTTCGAGGAACTTTGTGGGGTGTTTTAAAGAAATATAATTGGATTCAATGGCATGCACTTTAGTTGGTTGAGGATTATGAAAAGATGGTTTCTTTTCTAATGGAGATAGATCTTTAATTTATTAAAGTTGTCGCATGAGTAACTTATGATGATAAGGAAAGGTATGAACTAACTACATAAGAGGAATTTTTCAAGGCATAAAAATAAGTTCTAATAATAATTTCAAATTAGTTTTGGAAGAGGAACCAACATGAGGCTTAGAAGGTAAAATAGTTTTACGAGGTAGAGAAGTGGTCAAGGGGTTAGAAGGAGGAGATGGTTCCTCAATGGTTTCTTAAGTTAAGTGAATAGTGATAGTATCTTTTAGGAGTTTTGTTTCCAAAGATGGTTTCTTAGGTTTGGTGATGGGATCTTTATGAGATGGTTTACATCGATAATTAACCTTAACTACATTGACATATTAGTAATTAGTGTTATATTGGTCATAGTCGGTGTCAATCACAAAAATATCCTTATTGTCAATGTGATCATTAGATGTAGAGAAAGATTTTTGGTTGTTAAGAATAAAATTTGGTAGCTTGTCATTTTGGAGAAGCATTAATGTAATCTTGATAATAGCTTTGAATCATGGATTCATGATTGAATGAATCAACAAGCATATAGGATATAATTTTTTTTGTAAGCCCTTTATATGTTTCATGGGAATGACCTATATCAGCATGGAACAAACAAAATTGATTAGGGTCATACCATTTGGGAGGATTATTTTGGTAAGTGAATGGTTTATAGGTTGATAATAATTATTTTACTTACTACACACTTAATGGCGTATGACAAGGTTAGGTATTGTTATCTTTCGAAACTCCTAGTTTGGGTTGAGGAAGATTTATAGTTATTAAATTAGTTGAATGTTGAAAAAATCCTTTAATGATTTAGTATTAGGTTCAGATTGTCCCATTAAGAAGTATTAATGCTTAGCTTGGTCAATAAATTCATTTAGCATTTGAGGATAAAAAGTCCAAACCTTATATTGAAGTGAGAGAGTTAATGCTACTATAAAGAATTTAAACAAAATGTCATTAGTCATGCTATGATCGGGATTGTGATCCAAATATTTCCATCATTTGTTAAAATCATGAGCTTATTTATTAGGAGATGACTTAGCATTGATGAGATGACTAAGGTAATTCTTAGGAAGATTATTGTGTTAAAACTCATTAACTAAAGGATTGACTAAATCCTTTATTTTCCATATAGAATGTTGGGCAAGTTTATTGTACCATTCTAATACATCATTGGTAAAATTTTTCAAAAAAATTTTATTTGTGGTGAAAGTATTAGTTTGGATCCACTCCTTATAAATATTTACAAAGGTGTTGAGAAAAGTTACAGGGTCTTTAGTCCCATCACATTTAATAATTGGAGATATGTTACCAATATAAATAGAAATAATGAAAGGGGATAAATGCTCATTTTTTTAATGTCTTAAATAATATTATTGTACATGATAGGTTGGGGGATGACATTACCCATGGAATCCTCTAATAAGTGGAAGAATAAAAATTTGATTATTTTGAGGGAGAAGAACGGTAGGTTGATTATCCATGTTGATCAAATGATGTTGTAGTTCCATTACTTGAGAGGTTTTGGATGTCTACATTATGTTCATTTATTTCACTATCTACGTAAGAATCTGAGTGGTGTCACTTGGTGGATTGGTGTTTTTATGAGGATTCCATGAATTTTTATTATGGGGGAGGTTATTAGGTGGTGGATTACCTGTGGGGTTATTGGATAGTCTTGTGTTAATTACCCCCACATTGTGGTGAGATGTTTGAATATGGGAATTGCCTTGATAGGTATGAAAAGGATGTGATCCACCAATCTCATCTTGTGGAGTGATTTGAATCATATTGAAATCTAAATATGAGTTAGGATAAGAAGTATTCCAAGAGTAAAGATCCTCTTGGGAAGTAAAGAGAGGAAGAAAAGAACACCCCATATAGTGTTTAAATGGATTCAAGTTGTCTAAGAAGATATTGATAGGGGATTTCATGATACTTGATGAAATAATTTAAGTTTAGGAAACTATAATGAAAAATAGGGATAAAATCATCCAAATAAAGAACAATGTCAACCAAAAAATACAAATTCAACTAGGTCGATGAAGTTTTGTAAATAAAATTCACAAAATAGAAAGATAAGAGGACACAGTCAAGTTGGTCAACTATGTGCTATAAGTGATGAACTTAAAAAATGATAAATAAACACACAATCATATGGGTCAAAATTATATAGATAAATAGGGAATATTACAATCAATAAGAAGATATAACTAGATAGGTTGGCTATGTGATGCTTTGATAGGGATGAATAGGAATATAAGGAGACACAATTAGATAAACCAACTTTGTACTACTAGTAGAAAGGATAAATAGTCTCTAAGAGACTGTATTGATAAAAATTAAAATGTTTTGAAATATAGAAATATTTTTTAATATAATTTTGAATAAAAATGAAATTAAAGAGACAAGCAATTGGGTCAATGTGATTGATCTAATTGGAACACAAAACACAAACCTTAAACCAATGATGGCCAATGCAAGTTTTATAATACAACATACAATGATTAAAGAGAAAGAAACAACTAAAAGTAAATGATAAATAATTGGTCATCCTAAGTGTTATTAAATTAAAATTAAGTTTTAATTTTAATGTAATAGGGAAGTTAGATGAAATAAGAAACTAGAAAGTAATCTAAGGTTGGTTTTAGGACATTTAGACTGAAAGGGTTATGTGTTGGTGATGGTACTGGCTTGGTATAGGGCCTACCCCTCACTTCATAATCCCATGGTGATAAGGTTATCAGGTGATTTTATAATATATTCCATCAACAACATATTTATACTTGGATATAAAACTAAGTTGGCTTCCTCATTAGTGCTGAAATTCAGGTAGGTAGGCCTTAGGAAGATAAAATTTTAATGATTTTTGAATGTAAAGTGATTTGGTTGTGTGTTCAAAAGAGAAAAATAGTGTCACTAAATAGGTAATTCTAAAAATGACATATTTAATCTATGTTACTATAATCATGTAATCAATTGAAAAGAAAATGCGAATTAATTACTAGAAAATAGAGGATAATTATTTGATTGAAAAGAGTATAGAGTCAGTTCATGTAAAACTATATGAAAAAACTATATAATAGAGTTTAATGGGTTGATAGTATTCTATAGAATAAATATCTATAAGAACATAGCTGAATAGGTCGACTATGTCTTCTATATGGAAAACAAACTATAAAGTTATGTCGAACACATCGACCTAGTTCGCTCTAAGGTTGTAGTTTTACAGACTACAAACTTATGAAAAATAGTATTAAAAGAATAAATGAAATGACAAATAGATAAGGGAATGAATAATTATGGGATTTAATATGTTTAGACTACAAATTTTTATACTGTGATGTTTAAATGTTATTTCAATGCTTACTAGGTCGGTTGATTTGACAATGTTTTTAGATCCTGTACATTGAAAGAGAAGTTATGAGTAGAGTCAAATAAGTTTACAGACTTTTATGTTGGTAGAATAATATATGATACATACTCAAATAGTTTGACTATGTATGTAAATCTATAGCTGAACAAGAATATTATGTAGAATTGATTGATCTAGTAACTCATATTTGGTACAGACTTACATAAATATAATAGAGCAATTTTGGAGTGACTGTATGTTAAAATTGAACAAAAAATATTAGAACTATATCAATTGATTTCATATAGTACTATAAATATATAAAAATATAATATAATGACTAAATTATGGCATGAAAGAAAACCTATAAGGGTTTGGTTCATGTAGGGTTCAAAACAATTTATGCAAAGGGAAATCCAACCGATTTATAAATCAATCCTATAAAAGATAAGATAAATACTATTTACACCTTTGATTGTTGATACATTAGATATTTTGGGTGCTAACGAAGGTGGATCTATTAGACCTATTCAAGGGATATCTTGTGATGATAAAATCACTAAGGGTTCTAAAGCCTCCAATCAATCAAAACTATACATTTACCCTATCTAGGTCCTATGTTTTGATATTCACCAAAGTAAATGAGCAGTAAAGTAAAATCCTAATCTAGTGCTCATGAAAGCTTGTGACCTAAAGTTAAGTATAGTAATCATAAAATTAAACATGCATAAGAGAATCCTAATTAAGCTAGGTATAGATAAAACCCTAATGCATGTAGAGCACATTATATTCAAAAGACATTACTTATTCTACTTATATCTACAGAAATAGAGGAATAAAGCTAGAGATACTTAACATGAAGATGAACCCATCAAGACTTAATCTATCCCTTGACCAAAGGTGCTTTATAAGAGGTTATTTTGGTTTGCAAGGATCACAAATAAAGGCCAAAGCATCCAAGACTTTTCCACAAGTCAAGACTTTTATCTAAGTGTAGACTCTAAGCTATAACTCCTCAAGTAGAATGTTGGAAAAGATTATTATAAAGAAGAGAAAATGAATAATTAACTCTTGTTGTATCATATAAATGGATAAATTAATGTGTATATATATATGAATCTAACCATAAACCTTTTCGAAAGTCTAGCCGATAGGGTCATCCCAATCGACTTTATATCATTATTGATAAAATAGAATTAGGTCATAGTTTAGGTTATTCAAGGGATGAATTAGACCCTACATGAGTTTTATCAATTAGAATATAGGGTTAATGTCGATAACATTGTAACACAAACCATTAGAAAGGTTTTTAAGCTTAGGAAGGAGCTAAAGATGGAAAGAAATGGTTGGAAGAGGATGAAAGAGAAGAGACAAAGCTTAGGGAAGTGTCTAAGAGAAGATTATATTGATAAAAAGTATTGGAATAGGGAAAAAAAATATTACGAATCACCAATGGTCTTCCCACCCCTTTCCCAGTGCACCCTTTAAGGCATGTAATTAGAGAGATTGAGATTCAACAAGTTCCTTCAAGAGACAAAACATCAATAATTATAAAGTTTGAAATATTATTTATACAAAATTTATATCAAATGCCAAATTTATAGTTGAACCAAATTATAAGGTAGATACTCCTAATCCTAAAAAGGAAACAACCACCATGGTTAATGATATTTCATAGTAGTCTAATAAGATTATCTCATCTAATACATCAAGGAAATAATTTACATGCTTACCTCAGTCTTCTTATTCATTACTCATGCGGCTAGTAGATTGTCATCTTATATCTCTCCCTCATCCTACAGAGGTTGATATGAATAGACCTTTACCCAAAGGATACTATATGAATGCTTATTGTGATTATATTTATGGACTAGGGAATTTTATGAGTATATGTTTTAACTTCAAGCATAATATCGAGGACTTCATTGATGAAAAAAATATTACATTCAATGATCCTCCCAACGAATCAAGTTCACAACCTGGTGATCAACAAAAATAGAGAATATTTAACAATCCTTTTTAAGATTATTCTAAGAAATAACCAAAAGTGAAATTTTCATATAAGACACATCCTCATCCATGACATTATGAGCACCCATTGGATGGTATTATTTATGCCTATACACACCATACACCTCCTATGTTTCATAGACCTTATATTGTTTTTGACAAAATTGAGTTTAAGGATGATGACTCTTATCTTAATTATTTATTAATTCAAGCATTCCTTGATCACCAACCAATACATAATTTTATGATTAATAATGGTTCAAGTGAAAATGTTTATACCATGACATTAATTATGCATTTAGATTATAGTCATCATGATTTGTATCCTTCTAATATATTAGTTAGACCATTCAATGTGACCTCCTATAAGGTTTTTAGATAGATTAACCTACATTTACAAGTTAGTCCCACACATGTGGTTACTAGACTTTCATTTATACATTTAATGAGAAAATTTATAGGTTATTGGGAAGACTGTGGATCCCAACATTTAGAGAAGTATATTCTACAATGCATGGGTATGTTAAATACAGTCATGCCAATCATGTAATTACATTTTATATAATTCCATATGAGCATACTCTTGAACAAGAAAAAATATGCCCAGGTAGATAATTATCAAACCAACTAAGGTTAATCAACCATAAATGGGTAAGTAATAAGCAATCCAATTTACCAGGTGAATAATACTTGATATACCATTGCATTACATACATACAGTGGATTTCACAAAATCCCCATCTTCTATTATGCACCTATTCAGACACCTAGAGCATGTAAACATGTTTCTACTATTGTTATTACAAAGAAACCACAAATCACATAGATATGGGTTCCGCAAACCCCTATTCATTCTATTTATAATTCATAACATTAGAGTCCTATTATACATACATAGAACATGACAAATACTACAATGACATATATTCCACCTGTACATGCTTTTTGGCAATAACAAAAATTCTTTGAACCACATTTCAAGTGGAGAGATACCTATGAAAATATTTTGGATGAGATAATAGGATGATATTTCTTATTCATAATATGAAAAATTACCAAAAAAATAAAACATTCAAAAATTCAAAAATACTTCCTACACCGACATACTTTATTGTCTCCTTCGCATGCATGTGTTAGTTCCATGTTGATGGATGGAATATAAGTTATTTATACATACACATGTGTGTCACACTTTTATTTTAGTGTGATAAATGCATACATAGATACATGATATATTCATATTCTAGATGTTGGGCCTTCCCTCTACTCATGTCACTTAGACATTAGGGGAATCTACTTATTTAGTCTTTATACTTGCATGTTATATGGTTTGATTATCATCTTTCATTATAATGTTTGAGCTTATATTTACTTACACATGCATGTATCCATGATTATATATTTCATAGGATACTTGATATGTTATGCACTTGACATTATTTAATAACACATTTCTATCCATAGGATACTATGATATGTCTATGTTGTTTTCTTATTCTTTCCTTTATTTAATTGAATGTATTACCTTATTATTTTTCTTATTTGAGAAGTTGAATGTGCTCATTTTTTTGTATCCTCCATGCCTATGTGTTATTTATTTGACATTTGAATAGGTCATTATTTCTTGTATATACATTTGAACATGTCATTCTTAATTTTATGGACATTTGACTAAGTCATGTCCCTTCCATTGTGTGACATTTAAGCATGTCCCTTGTTTATCATTTTCTAGGACCATCATATGTTGACTTAATTTTGAGTACTCTTGTGTATGTGTTTGTTTTCATGTTGAGATTGTTCTCTTTCTATCTAGACATTTTCATGATATTTATCATGCATCTTATTCCTTCAGGTGATCACATTATTCTATGCACTTAAATGCTACATTTACCTAGACATGTTTTTTTATATGCTACAAGTTATTTGGTTGTGTTATAATTTTGAGGTGAGGTAACTACAAGTTTTTATTAGTCCCTCACCTAAAAGGGGGTCCATATCAGTGGAGGCATGTCATAAAAACATGTTATCTAGACTTATTAAGTATTTGACACACCCAAATTTATTTGGGGCATGTTTTGTAAAATATGTACTCCACATTAGAAATTATTTCAATTTTTAGATTTATCTTGATATATATAGTGGTGGCATGATTCCAAAACATGTTCTCCACATTTGCACAATTTTTGAATTGCCTAAATGACATAGGTATATAATTTGGATTCACAATTGTGGTATACTTATATACATTGGTACCATTATTATACATGATTTCATCATGAGACATATATAGGGTGTATATTCTATAAAATGTGTGCCTAATGTATTAAAATATAAATAAGTTTCATATTTTAAAACTCTTTTGTGGACTATCATCACCCACTAGGTCAGACTATTATAAATAGTATTAAGTCAATCTACTTCAGTAGTTGGTTTTATTTTGGTATGACTGAGGTGAGTAAATCACTCAATGTTTCCAAATTATTAGGTCAGACTTGATTGTATCATCCAGCATAACCAACTTGATAGTATGAGTTGAGTTTTTTCACTCATTCTCACCAGGTTATAAATATGATTGGGTTAGATAGTTAAGCTAATCTCAACTATCAAGTGGAAACTAACCTTTTCTCCAAGGTTAGGGGCATGTGCCTTTCAATATCTATCTATCTCCTTAGATACATGCACTTTATAGATTTATATATTTGTCTTAATACCAGTTTCTATGATTCATATGATACATATCTTCAAATCAACTTGACAATAGGCAAAATAGTTGTATCCATACATAGGTGTACTCCTAAATCTTACTCCTTAAATTTAAATGTTTTCAACACTTTCAATTTCATATTATATGGACTAATTACATATAGTAACATGCTCTTGGTTACATCTTAGTGACCAACAAATCACTCAAGTTGGGCTCAAAAAAAGGTAAGCTGTGTTATACACAACCAAGTATGCATTTCTTCTCCTTTAAACAAATAATTCCATTAATAAATTAAGATGGGGTGGAAACGTATATGATATTTATTTATTATATATCACCTTAGTTTTGTACACTTGGTAAACTTAGACATTGGCTATTCCTCTCAGTTATACACCTTTCGTGCTTTCTAAAGTCTCACACCTACTTTATCTTATGCCACTTAGCCTATTTATTGGTTTAAAAAGTATTATGTTGATGAACCAAACCTTATATCTGGTCTAAAATGCTTAAAATATGTTTATCTTGTGCCCCTAAAAGTTTTGAGTGTATACTTATTTTATATCTACAAGGACATAAGTGTCAGTCATACACCCCTACATTGAATTGAGTGTCCTACCTTGACACAGTTGTCTAGTGCTCAAAATTTATCTAATTTGTAAATGAAACATATCCTAATGGTTTGCTTGAGTAATTTAGTATGAGATATTTCTCAATAGGAGTGATATATATTCACAATCACTCTTCATTCCTTCCCCACCTATAAAAGACCTAAACAAACAAAATAAAATTATCAAAAAAATTATCTCAAGCATTAAATTGAGTAAAGCTTCCCTATTTTATCTTATTTCCATATAAATCATAGGGACATCATCTCTGCATGTTTGAAGTACTGAATGAGCATCCCAAGTTCCATATTTTCTAAGTTACAAGATAGATCACTATTGTACTTGCTTTCCACATATTACATGATTCACATATAAGCCAACACATATGATATAAATACATAGTCATAAGGCCTTCTATGGAGTATTTGATACATATAAATTATTGATTAAGAGAGGGGTCTTTGGGGTAGCTCAATGATGTGAGATTTATAACCTATTTTTCCTAAGACCATTATGAAGAAGAAGAACTAGATTTTTTTAATTTCATAGCAATAGATAGTCCATGAATCAAATATGAATCCACCAAATCATAGGTGAAGATAAAAACATAAGCATCCAAGTGGTTGAATATTTTCCCAATAGGTATTGCATACAAGACACCTACATCTAGTTCAAATAGTAGCATCGATGCTAACATCCAAGGATGACACTGGTGTCTATGGCTCCAACAGTACTAAATCAAAAATTTGGTGATTGTTATAGAATATTCTTCTAGTTTGCTTCATGCTTGTTCTAGATACATAACTATGTTAGCATCAGAACCAACTAAGTACATTATATCTTTGTTATTTCAATATCTAACATGGTTGTACTTATTATTTTTACCCTATCTTAGTTTAATAAATTCAAAATTTATTATATCTAAGTTTATTTGTCTATTGTAGATCTGATTATCACCCTTGTGCATTATCATTTCTATATCATTAACCCTCTCTACCTAAATGGGATCCACATCCAAATTTAGGGTTAAACAATTTCAATAGGTGGATTTTATTACCAATATAAAGGGGAATCATAGTATTATAATGAGGAGAGTTCCCAAGAGTAGTTTTAAGAGGATTCCCTAGAATGGGATTTGTTGGATTAGAGATACCAATATTCCCTAGGGGTTTTGCAAGATTAGTCTTAATTACTCCAATGGTGAAGCATCAAAGTTTGGATAAATTACCATTCATGTTAGGGATATAAATGGAATTGTTGTCAAGGTTTTTGAAGATATAGGAGTCATATAGATAATCATTTTGAGTGATTTGATCCATGTTAACATTGATATATCTAAATGTCTATTTGGAGTAGATGTATTGTTAAGTGTGTTCTTTATTGATAGATAAAGTAGGTGGCAAAGATGAAACCATATAAAATATGAATGAGTTAAGACTACCAAGAAAGACTATAATAGGTGATTTCATGATGTTAATTGCATTAGAAAATTAAAATAATTTATGAACAATTAAAGTAAATTAATATGATAATCCTTACACAATATAGTAGTTTGGACAAGAGATTTTAATCATTAAATTTGGTCAATGTAGTTAAACTAGGGGATAATTTAATAGTATAGTGATAAAATTATATCAGTCATAGGAAATACAACTTGATAAATAGAGGAAAAAGAAAATAAACTTATTAGACTATATCAAACCTGGTCAATGTAGTTTGTTCCCACATATAAAACTATATCAATGCTGGTCTAAGTAATTGGAACACACAATATAAAACTATATCAATGATGGCTAATATAGTTTGAAATATATAATATAATAACAAGTACTAAATTTGAAATTTAACTATTTTGTCTAATAATTTATCTAAAATTGACATTAGGTAGATGTACTAAAAGGATTTATTTCATAGTTTGGGATTTCACAAATACTTGATTTTTCATTGGTTAGTGTCAGACCAATGTTTAGAGCACTAAATATAGAAGTAGAACCATGCTTGTATACCATTAAACTCAATTCTAAGGGCATGTTATACATAACTTACCTAGGAAATAATCTCATCTTTGGTGTACCATAAAATAAACCTGATGATTGGTTTCTTAGAGTTATATAAAAAAAGAGTCCTAGGTGTTTTTGATATATGACGATAAAAAAAACTAAAGTCCATGTTTAGATCTATAATATGGATATGAGTATTAGATAAATCACATCACCATGATGTATGTAAATAATGGACATGGATTGTAAATAAAACACCATGTATCCCTATACTATAGTAGATAGTTAGGTTGTAAACAACCATAACACAGTTTCTAGGGAAATCCAAAAAAAGAGAAATTAAAAGTTGAAATTTAATTTACAACATTTGACGAATTTAAATAAATAGGCAATCAAGTTGAAATAAAATGTTTGATTAATTTTTGAATGGAAAATTTATTAAGAACACATATAACTATATTAGCATAAGTCGATGTAGTTGTTTAGATAGTATAAAACTATCTCGATGTTGGACAACATAGTATATGTAAAAATAGTTTAAAATAGGTAAAGTAAACTAATCCAAAAAAGTTTGTTATAATTTATTGAAAACTAATGAAAACACATAACTTTATCGACTAAGTTCCATATAGTTTTACAAGGAAGAAAATTAATTTATAACTATATTAGATTGGATCAATAGAGTTGTCTATGTAAAATCAATTTTGATATAATGTAAAATTTGATGTACATAACTAAGCCAATTTACTTAACATAATTGTATGTAAATATATAATAAATAAAACTATATCAGACTGGGTTGATATAGAATGACATAAATTTACTTGGAGAATAGAACTAGATCAACCTTATTGATGGAATTGGCTGACTAAAAATAATAAAGATCTTAGTAGAAAAATTAGATAGTCATGTGTCAAATTATCCTAGAGAATATAAATATATCGATCAAATTTGATGTAGTTTGTTGAATAAAAGTAATTTAGATATGAGTGTAAAATATGGAACATCTTTTGTAAAAATAAACTATTACAAAAACTTAAAGTTAACATTATATTAGCTTACATTGATGTAGTCTCCTAGAAAACACACAAATACTAGAATGGACTAACTTGAGTTCATGTAATTTTTTTAATAAAATATAGAAAAATAAAAATAAGGCAACCTATACCAATATAGTTTTCTTTAAGAGAAAACATAATGTATAGTTCATGTTGGGTTCAACAGGATGTATGCAAATGAGCTAGGATTAACTTGCAACTTTTCATTTGTAAGAGATCCAATCTTAAAGAAGGTAAATCAAATAGATCTTATTGATACTTAGTTATATTGGGGTGTGACCAAATTGATATGTTACACCTAGATATAGGAGAACTTATAACACAACATCAATGGATAGGGTTCTAAAGCCTACATGCAATTGATATAATGTAATTACCCTAACTAGGAATTTATTATTGGAATTAATCAAATCTAGTATTTCCAAGATAACAACACAAACAAGTGAGGTGGTTAAAACAAAACTAAAAAGGGAAAGGAACCATGGTAGGAAAATGAAGGCCTAGGTTACCTAAGGTGGGAAATGGTACATTTAAATAACCCTACAACCAAACTAAGTATAAGTTTAGATGAGATTGAAATAATGAGTTATACATCCATTAAAGTTATTAATTATGTAATATATATTTATCAAATGAAAGAGTTAGGGTTAGAAAATACTTACATTGAATATAATCTATCGAGCCTCAATCTCTCCCTTAGCTAATGGTGATTTGTAATACATTGTTGTGGATATAAGAATCATAATGGTTGAATTAATTTCTATGCTAAAAGTACTCCTCTTATTGCATCCAAAACTCTAAAAGACAAGCTTTCCATCAAAGACAAGATTTAATAATGGATTCTCCAAATTTAGACTTTTAGTAGAATTATCAGCAATAATAGTAAAAAAACAAATATTTATCACTATTGGATTGAAATGGCACTTATATTTACATTGGTGAGTGATCTTAACCCTTATTTTAATCTTAACTAATAATATCAACTTGTCTAGACATAGTTTAAAATTTATCATTTAATCTCAAACTAGGTCAGTGAGGACCAACTTAGTTTCAAAGTGTGCATCGTAAATTATGAACTACACTGACCTAGGATAACCTATTGTTAAATTATGTAGGAATCATGGAATACTAAATTTAACTTGGTTGATATAGTTATAAAATATGGGTCTTGGTATTGTTAGGGGCTATTATGAGGAAGATTTATTAGGAGATCAAGTATGTTACATTTATCATGGATATAGGCATAATTTATTAAAAAATAATGTCACTTGTGAAGTGCCGATAATTTATAAATCCCTTTATTAGTGCACCCTTTAAGACATGCACCCAAAGAGATTGAAACTCGACAGGTTGTTGTAGGAGAGAAAGAGTTAGTAAAAGATAAAATTTTAAAAATATTGTGTGTATACAAAGTCCACATGCATCAATGCCACTATATAAGATTATATAATTACCTTTAAACTTAATTATATTAGGCAATAAATAATATACATAACAAAAATTAGGTTGATATGTAAGTTTATAAGTTGGGAACCTTGTGAAAAGGAGTTATGAGCTTGGTTAGGGGAGTAGTTTTAGATACATAAATAGGTGGATATATACATTTGGTTTATTATTTTTGGGGAGAATAGTGTTTAATTCATAAATAAATAAAGGGTTTGAGTAGGATAAAATTAGTAAATAATATTCCAAATTAAAGCTACTAATTTGTGAAATTTATTTGTAATTAAATCTTTTCTAAAAATATTAGTGAGAGAGATAAAATTAAACTTATCTTATTCTATGCTAATCTAATTTAGATAGGGTTTGGAAATTTATGTGCAGGCCTATGACACTATCTTAAATAGAATCTATAACTTTTAATTGTATAAGAGCATGGGATATGGACACCCTAGGCTACAATAGTATAGTCCTTCAGAGTTGTTGTCCTAAGGATTTAAGATTTTTGGTTTTTGTTTGCCTAGTCAGTTTAAGCCTATGTACCAAATTTTAGAGCCTCACTATCAATAGAGCTCCTTTTAGAGATGATTATTTGTGTACTTTTATCTTCTATCCAATTGAGTGGAACATTATAAAATAGAATAAAGGGGTTAATGTGTGTAAGATGCACTAGACATGCTTCACACCTCGGTGTGTGGGAATGTTACCTACATACCAATATTTTAAGGAGGCATCAAGCCATATGGTAGTTCTCCCTTTAAGAGTGCTTGGTGTAATAACAAATGAAGTGCAAGAAATGATAAAAATTATTATGCTTGAGATGACTAGGGACTGGTGTAAGATCTTGAATTGGCTTGAAAGTGTATAGGATAGCTATATGCAGATAACAGGGAAGATTGCTTGAGTGGTCTTGCATGTATTCTTGCTTGCTTTGAATGATATTTACCAACCCATTCCAAATAATTTCTTTAATGGGATTTTAGATGGATCTATTGGTCATGGGTGTTAAATGAATTCGCATTAGGTTGACATGATTGAAGATAAATATTTGGAAAGAAATTACCATTGGGGCCTAAGATGCACTTGGAAAATAACACTAAAATTTGGACACCGTAGGTTCTGGTGCTAGTGTCTAAGTTGGGTGCTATTGTCCTAAGATGATAGGTTCCTAGGGGGATGGATTAGTCATGAGGAGAAGGGTCCTGGCTTAGTCGGGATCAAGTCTAGAATCCCACAGATGACTGGGAATTAGTGAAAATAAAGCCTAAGAGAGTTATGAGATCAAGCAAGAGGGACCTCAGCATTAAGTGTCATTAGCCATTCCCAAGTTAC